>PVLD010002928.1:0-26312 GCA_004027595.1 Dinomys branickii
CCCTACTATCTTATCTATAATTTGATATTTCCTTTAATGTTTTTGTGTTAACTAATGTGAAGATAACTATGTAATACAACATCCAGTTCTAATTCCCTACTATATTCTGTATAACTTTGTATTTTCTGTATTGTTTATGGCTTTTCTGGTTCATATGTCTCCATTCTTTTGTCTTTAAAATAAAATTTAAAAAAAAAAATAAAAAAAAAAAAAAGAAGGCTGTGTGGTAGAGAGGCTCACCTAGGAAGCATCCAGGCAGCAGATGTGGAGGGGGGCATCTGAGAGCCTTCCTGATCGTCTGCTGAGAGCCTTCCTGATCGTCTGCTTGCTTCTCGGCTGACTCCTGTTATATAAGTACCATGAACTAACTGATTGTACCACTGGAGCTTCTTGGCTGACCTCTGGACTGAAGGTCACCAGGCTTCAAGAAGCCCAGATGCCAGAAGTGTTCTCATATGATACGGAGAAAGGACTCCAGGATTTAGGGAAGCAGGCCTATCAGAAAGGATCTACTGTGTGTGTCACTTGCACTAAGCAGCATACATTTGCTGAGGGCCCAGCAGACACACTGCCAGGCACTGAAGAATCCAGGAATGTTGGCCATCTTGACATGTGGTGTAATTGCCAAGGTTGTGGGTAGGACCATTTGCCTTTGAGGCTCCCTAATTTCAGGGAGCACAAGCATCTCTTACAGGCCAGCCCCAGAGGAAAGCAAAGTATTAACAACGAAGGGACTTGTACAAAGTGGCCGGGCCAGACCATCCTAAGTGAAGCTCTCCTATTAATTCTCCTCACATATGTTGAGTTTCCGGTGTTCCACTTGTTAAAATGGTTGAAGGGACAGATCATGACTTGAACAAGACAGTGTACAACTCTATGAAAATAATGAAATCAAAGCATAACTCTTAAAAAGTAGCAAGAGAATGGTGAATTGGTTTTGGAGCATGAAAAGGAACAACTCAGCATCAGGGTATCTTCTGTGTTCCATGAAAGAGAATGATCTAGACCACGTGGCTCTGACCCATAAGCCTAGCAACAGAAGGCAGCCCATAGAGGCTCACTTCTCTCACAGATTGGGCAGGGGTATCTCTGACAGCTGCAGACAAGTACCACCAGCAAGGGGCACTGATCAGGAGCTCCACCAACAGTCAGCAGCCAGGGCAAATGCTGTCCTTCCACACTGGGCCTGAAATTCACTTTACTATCATGAAACCCTGAGCAGGTTGACCTAGGAAACCTCTCTGCCCCCAGCAGCACCAGCAGAAGCCAGAAGGAGCCCCAGCAGCACTAGATAAACCAGACAGATGAAAATGACACAACAAAGATTCTGACAATTGTCATCTGAACTTTAGCCCACAGGAACAGGCAGGACTAGAGCAACCCTCTTGTCCGGGACCTCTCCTGTCTCTCATGAGCTCTTCTTGTTCCCGTTCCCCATTCCTATTTTCTAATTAAAAAAAAAAAAAGAGGCAGGACTTGCCTGCTGAATTTAAACAAGATGACTCCCTAGTGCAATAAAAATAAACAGGATCCAGAATCTAATACGATAGTCAAAATGTCTAGGATACAATTTTTAAAAAAAACACTTGTTATACCAAGAACTAGGAATATCACAACTTGAATGTGGAAAGAATCAACTGATGCCAACATCAACTGAGTCAGACATTAGAATTATTTGAGAAGGGTTCTAAGACAGTTATCTATCATAAAATTGCTTTGACAATAAGTTAAAAGTTTTTTAATTGCTGGGCATGGTGGTGCACACCTATAATCCCAGCACTCAGGAGGCTGAGGCAGGAAGATCATTGTGAGTTTGAGACTAGCCTGGGCTACAAAATGAGCTCAAGACTGCATACTGAGACCCTGTCTCAAAAAGACAAACAAAATTCTCAAAATTTAAAAATAGAAGACCCTGGCAAAGAAATAGAAATAATACAATAGAAGAACCAAATGAAAATGTTATAGAACTGACAAAATACAACAGACATGAAAACTTCCCAGGTGGCACTGGTGGGGAAGTGGGAGACAGCGGAGGATAAGACCCATGCAGTGGAGGAGGGAGCAGTGGACTTCCCCATCTGAACAACAGAAAAACAATACTGTGAAAACTTACAGATACGAGCAGAGTCTCAAGGGCCCAGGGCCGATGTTGGTATCATTGTATGTTAGCTCAGAAGCAAAGGAGAGACTGGAGCTAAGCGTAACTGAAGCAAGGATGCAGAACTTCCAAAACTTGGTTAAGACAAAAGCCAGCAGGTTGAAGAAGCTGAACAAACCCCACACAGGATAAAGCCAAAGAAACCCAGGCCCAAAAGATAATAATTAAACTTCTAAAAAGTAAAGGCAAATTTTAAAAATTATTGAAAGCAAGCAGAGAAACCACATATCACCTATAGGCTGGTGGGTGGAAAGCTGCCAGCTCAAGGCACAACGAATTTCTCATCAAAATGATGGAAGTCAAAAGGAAGTGGCACCACATTTTTCAAATGTTGAAAGAACCATCAACTGTGGATTCTATACCCAGTGAAACTATCAGGAACAAAGATGAAATAATCCCAGACATTGTTTGAAATGACAGACACTAATAAATGAATTCATGAAGTCAGTGCATATAGGTAAATAAGAGTATAAGATTAATACACAAAAATATTTTCATTTACTAATTGTGTTTCTATTAACAATGAATACTGTTTATTTAATATTAAGTAAACTACAAATGAATATGAATAATTTTGATGTTAATATTACTAACATGAAGTAAAACAATATTATTTAGAATCACTCCAAAGAAAATGTTAACAAACTTAGCCACACGTTTAATAAAACACACACAAGATCCATGTGCTGAAAATTATAAAATGCTGACAAAAGAAATCATAGAAGATCTAAACAAATGGAGAGGCAAGCCAGGCATGGTGGTACATACCTGTAATCCCAGCACTCGGGATGCTGAGGCAGGAGGATCACTGCGAATTTGAGACCAGCCTGGCTACAAAGTGAGCTCAAGGCCAGCCTCAATTGCATAGTGAGACCCAGCCTCAAAAAGAAAAAAAATGAAAAGGCATCCAATATTCTTTGATTGGAGGAGTCCTCAGAGGAAATATGTCAATTCTTCCAAATGGAAGTATAGATTGAGTTCAGTGACTATAAAAATTTAGCAAAGTTTTAACCACTTGACAGTTTACCCAGGGTATCACTTTGGCAGTGCATTTGTTTACATACCAAATATCCCAAGTGTTGCTCAGGCAAATTTCATTTTAACCAATCCATTATTGTATTGCGTAAAATTGACAAAATTGTTGTTTATATATTTCCTATTATAATAAAAAGATTAATGAAAAATGCAATGTTTGGTCATCCTGTATTTAAATAATTGGACTGGTAAGTGGTTAACAGACAAACATAGACAAGCTTATTATACAATTTACACAGAAAGGCACATGTCCTAGAATAGCTAAAGTGATCTTAACATTGAATAAGTTGGAGGAATCACTTTACCTGATATTGAGGCTCTCTGTAAATTATGGTAGGTGTTGCTGTAAGTTAGACACAGAATCTGGGGGACCCCCAAGTCACGGGCTACATGAGGCAGCACTGAGAAGGCTTTAGAATTAATCAATTGGCTTTCTATATTAACTTCTGAGTCTGTCCCAGGCCTAAGTCACTTGCCTGAAGAGCCAATGGTTGGTATGCAGAAATAGGCTCTCCATGCCAGCAGCCACAGTAGACACCTGTGGTAGTCTGTGACATCTCTAAAAGAAAGATAGCTTGGTAGTTGTGGGTGCTGACTCTCCCTCAGATTTTCAAGGGTGGCACTACCAACCTGAGAGATCAAAGAGCCCTTTCATGAACCAGAGACTTGCTGCTTGGAATCTGCTTTCTCGAGGCCTTGCTCACTTTCACACCCCTTTTGCCCCAGCTATTCCCTGCACTTTCCTGCTTTCCTCTGATATGTTAAGGACCCAATAAATACTGGCCAGTCCAGAGAAGTCTTTGTCTTAGCCACAAGAGCTCTGACCTTCCTGGACCCCTGCGAACCATATTGCATTTTATTTTATCCTTCACCATTCACTTGTCTAGGGCTTTGGGAGACTGCAGCTTCCAATACACAAGTAGATCCAAATATTTTCAACTGATTTTTTTTTTTTTTTTTGCGGTACTGGATTGAACTCAGGACCTTGCGCTTGCAAGGCAGGCACTTATTCCACTGAGCTATATCCCCAGCCCTCAACTGATCTCTGACAAAGCTGCAAAGATAAATAATTCAGTGGAGGAAGGACAGCCTTTCCAACAAATGGTGCTGAACAATTAGACATCCATAGGCAATACTGAAAAAAGTCAATGCTGAATCTCACACTTTATATGAAAAATAACTGAGAATGGATTCTAAACTTGAAATGTAAAATAATTAAAAACTGATCTTGAGAAAAAAGAACAAACTTGGAGGCCTCACGGTTCTGGTTTCAAGACTTTCGATTACAAATCTACAGTAATCAGAACAGCACAGTGCCAACATAAACACAGACATCCAGACCCAGAGAACAGAATACAGAGCCCAGAAATAAACCTTCACCTATGCAGTAAGGTGATTTTCAACCAGGGTGCCACAACCAGCCCAGTGGCCATCAGTGGATGAGTGGAGAAGTAACACGTAGTATAGAGACACACCCTGGGATGTAACGCAACTTCCAATGGAAAGGAGATTCTGACTCAGGCTCCAACACGGATGAACCTTGAGCACCATATGCTAAGTGAAACAAGCCAACAATGGGAGGGTAAATACTGCATGATTGACTTGAATGAGTCACCTAGAGTAGCACTTTGTGGAGACAGAAAGTAGAACTGTGGTTTCAGGACCTGTGTGGAGGAAGCAATGTCGAATTAGACTTTAACGGGTAAGGAGTTTTAGTTTGGGAAGATGAAAAGGTCTGGAGATGGATGGTGGTATGTGAATGTATTCAACACCACAGGACTGTACACTTGATAAGGGTTAAAATGATAAATCTGGAGTTTGTTTTACCACATCACACCACAGAGAGACAGCACGCTGTGGCAGTCCTGCACCTGGATTTGACTCCCATAGAATAAGGGAAAGGAGCATGTTTCTTTTAAAATGCAGCATATAAAACCATACAACTTTTAGAAAAATGCAGACTATTTCTGGCACTTTGGGGTAGGAACACATTCATGGATGCAACACCCAAAACATGGCACATGAATAGGAAGTTTGATCAACTAAACATCGTTAAAATTAAAAATTCTCCTGGAAAAGCCCATGTGAGGAGAATTAAGCAAGCTGCGAAGTGTGATAAGCTATCTTGACACACACAAAAATTACACAAAACTGAACAGTGAAAGATCTACACAACTCAGTGAGAAGAGAGACAAAAATCCCTGATACCAGTAAGTACACCTGAAAAATAATCTCATGAAAAGATGTAAAATGTTATATCAGAGAAACATAAATGTAAACCACAGTGACCTATCACTAAACACCAGAGTAGCTAAATGAAAAATAATGAAAACACCTAATGCTGGTGAGCATACAGAGAAACTCAGGCACACATACATGTTGTTAGTAAATATAAAGTGGTACAGGCACTTCAGAGAATATTTTGGCAGTTTCTTATGAAACCAAGATGCAGCTACCACACAGCTAAGCAGGTGCCCCATTGAGCACTTATTCCAGAGAAATGAAAGTTAGTGTCCACACAAAGCCTATCCATGAGTCTTCCTGGCAGTGTAGTTGGTGACACTGACTCTTGCCAGCTGCCCCTTTGTCCCTGGGAGAATTAGCTATGGCTCCTGTCTGGAGACTGCAGCCTGCGATGTTGGGAGCTTCCTCCTGGACACCCCATAAACACCAATCCTGCATCCAGGGTACGCATGACTTGGAGTGTGTAGACACAAGGGACTGTCTTCTTGGGGGGTGTAGTCACATTTCCATCTGCTGGGAGCTGATCTTGGCCCAGAACCTACTTTGGGGCCCCACACCCTTGGAAAAAGAGGCAGAAGAGGGAGTTTGGCCCTGTATCAAGAGATAAATAACAGTGAAATCCACTAGTCAGCCATGTAGAGAAACAAAATACTCTCTGTGCTCCAAGCAAAATGACAGAAACCAGAAGAGAAGGCCATATATTGCAGGGTTCCATTTGTACACAATCCGCAGACTGGACAGATCCTAGTGACAGAACACTAGGCAGTGGTCACCAGGGGCTGGGGGAAGAGAAGTGGGGAACATAGATATGAGGGTCCCATTTGGGGCTTGGGGACTGGGGCATGGGGTGGCTACACAACGTCACGAATGCACTGTGTGTCACTGAAATGCTCACTGGAGAATGCTTTGTATATTTTACCTCAATGAGGAAAACTGGAAAAAGAAAAGTCAGTTGGTGACTAGCACAACCTCACACAGGACTCCAAGACTCCTGTCCTCCAAGCCAGGTGAGCTCCTGTGACAGTGACCATCTGGGCCCTAACAGCAGGGAAGGTGATTGAGGGGAAGCCACTGGCAGTCTTGACCACATAACCAGGGGCAGATTGAGGGTGGACACATCTTACTCTCTCCGCCTTGCTGGCTGTATTGGAGTTCTCTAGAGAAACAGAACACATAGACAATAAATCCAGAGAGGGCTTTGTTAGGGAAGTGTCTATAGTGATGCAGACCAAGAATCCCTGCATCCTGCCACCTGCAAGCTTGGCCCCAGGGAAGCCAGTGGTGTGTTCCAATCTAAATTCAAAGCCTGAGGACTAGAGGAGCAGAACTCTCAAAGGCCACAGTCCCAGAACTCTGATGCTTGAGGGCAAGAGAGAGCAAATTCGTACCTTCTCTGCCTTTCTGTTCTCTCTGGGCCCTCAGTGCACTGGATGATGCCAGCCACGTTCGTGGACACGAATCACCTTTACTCAGTCACCAACTCAAATGCTGCTCTCTCCTGGGAACACCCTCACCGGTACACCCAGAGATTATGCTGTCCCTGCTGTCTGGCATTCCGGAAGTGGGTTGATAGCCACAGTGAGCCATCACACTGGGCCTGGTGTGTGTGCACATTTTAATTCATTCTTTCCTCCTCCTGTTCCCTTTCCAATAAAGGGGGGGGGCAGTGTCACACTTCAAGATCACACATTGCTTCCAAACAGTGAGCTGGGACCCCAGCTGAGCTGAGGAGCAGCTCTCACTGGTATGGAGCTGGAGGCCTTGGTGTGGAGAACTTGGGGAAAGGCACACACACCTTCACTTCTGTGCAAAGGTTGTTTGTCAAGAGCTTGGTGCTGCTCCTGCTGTGTGCTGTGCAGGCCTGGGTGGGGGGCTGGGGGTCAGGAGGACCCAGCAGTGGGGGCGGACAGTCGTGTGAGTTGTGCCAGTCCAAAGTGGAAGGTGTGACTTGAGGGTATATCATGGGCCAGCCCTGCCAGTCAGACACACCCACATGAGAGGAGCACAGGGCAGCTGCTGTCTCCCAGACACAGCGCTCTGTACAGGTACAGAGGATGGAGGTCTGGGCACAGCAGGCAGCTTCCTGGGTGCAGCCTCTGGGACTTTAGTTCTTACTGCCTGGCAGCCACACCCCTGGGCCAGGTCCTGCAGGGTGGTTTAGGGTTAGGTTGTTCCAAGCTACAGACCCTGGATCTTGAGTCTCTCTGGAGCTCCTCTAAAGCCTTAGCTAGGGCCTTCTCATCAAGCTGCTTTCCACTTAAGTTAGCTACGGGGACTCTGTTGTTTGCAACCAAGCAGGCATGGTTCTCCCAAATGCCACCATGTGACCAGCTCTGAGTTGTGGGGCTCAGGGAACATGGGCTTGGGATCTGGCGGGCCTGGGTTCAAATCCTGCCTCTGCTACTTTCGGCAATCTGCAATGGCTTTCCTTCTCTGACCTCCACATCCTCAGGATCTCAGAAGCCGGTAGGCTGAGGAGTGGCTGTTGGGGTCCCATGTGGAGGCCACAGGGGCATAGGGACAGATTGGGCTGCAGGACTCTCTGGAGCCTTGTCCAGTGGGACTCAGCTGGGTTGAGGAGCTGAGACACTAAGGCATGGGAGGAGGACCCACCTGCCTCCATCCTGGACCTGAGGCTGTGGTCTGTGGGGACTAGGCAGCCTCAGTACACCCAGCCCACACAAACATTGGGGCACCACCCCTGCTCCTGTTGCTGCCCTGCCGCGACCTTAGGAAGCAGCACCCCAGCCTGCGTGCTGGCAGCCAAGCCCTTGGGAACCTAGCACTGACCAGGAGGTTAATCACTGGAGCCCCCGATGGCTCTTTCAGCCACAGCTGGGGAGCGTTTCCACACTTTGTGAAGTGGGGCCTGCATGGAGCTTTTGGGGATGAGCTCCAGGCAGAGCGTCACATCACTGCACCCTTCCTCCCCCTGGCTCTGGTCCCTCTGAGGTCACCAGCAGTGCTGTGGAGCCACCAGGCGAAATCATGTGAGGCTCTACACCAAACATAGCTGCCCTGGAGCCTCAGCCCAAGCCAAAGTGCAGCCCAACCTGCCTCTCACACTAGTCACAGCTTTGGAGAGCCAAGTGCTGGGGCGGGGACCCCAAGGGCTGAGCATGTGCACTCCAGGATCTGGCCCCCTCCAAGGCTCTTGTGCTCACAGAAATCCCCCTGCAGGGTCCTGGCTTCGTGTGAGCACTACCTTCAGGGCTGTGAGCTTGGCGGCCCAGGAGCCCACCTGCTGCCTGAACCTCAGCCCCTGGTTCTGGTGCTCCCCAAAGCCCTGCTTACCCTGACTAGAGGGACTGCAGTCTGCAGATAGTCTGTGAGGTCTGTGCCCTCCAGCTCCAACCACTGGGTTTCTTGCTGCCCATGCTCAGGGCAACAAGAGATAAAGACAAGGCAGGGTCAAGGGCCAGGACTGGTACGGACTTTATTCCCTCCCTCCTCTCGTTCACACGCCGCTGTCCCCGTGCCTGCGGCTGTGGGGCACCCACACAGGGTCCACCCACCTGCACACTGCCTCTCTGTATCTCCAAGCTCTGTGCAGGGCACTGTGGGAGCTGGGCAGCAGGGGCCAGGGCCCCTGGGCTGTGGCCGTGCACATGAGGCCCCCATCATGCTGGCCGGGGAGCCAGAGTGGGGCAGGCCCAAAGAGCAGACCCGAGGCTGGTGCACCTGGCTGGAGAGAGGGTGCCAGCAGGATTCTGTGGAGAGGATGAGCAAGCCCCTCTCCCCACGGCTCTGGAAAGCAGGTGTTCTGCCTTAGCCCCCTCACTCCAATAACTGGGTGTTCACTCACTTTTTTAAACAAACTGTGAGAGCTGGCCAAACAAGAGTGCTCGCCACACAGCGCTGCAAGTTCCGTGACTGCTGCCAGCAGCAGTGGAAAGGAGCCTGAGGTGAGGTGCATGCTTAGCACCAGGGCCAGGGCCTCCCAGGACAGGTGGCAGCACCACCTCTAGTCACAACCATCCTCACTGTGGCCAATGGCCTGGACCCCACTCCCTGCCCCATCAGGGCTACAAACAGGGACAAAGAGCCCAGCTCTCAGGACGGGTGTCACCCAGCTCCACACCCATGCTGACCTGTTTGCTGAAGTGTGTCCTTCAGACCTGGACCCCCACAAGGCTGCCCAGCCCCCCCAAGAAGAGCCTGGTGCTAGGGATGGGTTAGGGGAGCTCCAGGGTTCCTGCCTACAGCCCGTGAAGCAAGATCAGATTTTTAGAAAAAGAGCCCTAAAGAGCTTTAGGCACTGAGAACAGAGGTTTCAGCTAGCAAGTGGAAGAGGGGACCCAGAGGGTGCCACATAAGCCCAGAGAAGCCCAGAGACCAAAGGGTATGGAGGAGGAAAGACTCCATTCAAGGGGAGCCCACAGGATGCCAGAACCCCAGCCTTGGGCTCCATGGGTTGGAGGGCCACGGGGACACCTTCCTTCCTTGGGGGACCGGAGGATGCAGGTGTCTGGGGACCACTGGCTCCCTCTCCCACCCTAAGCCTGGACAGCCCCTGGCACCAAGAGCTTGGGGTAGGTCTTCAAGTCACGCAGGTACCTTGGGCCTGCCCACATCTGTAGAGAATAAAGTGCTTTGTTTATTGATGATTAAAATGTCCCCAGCCCTCTGCCCCAGTGCTGAGGGTTCAGAGTCCCCAGGCCCAGGCCTCTTCCCACACCTGCCGTGCTTGGAAGGCGGTAGTGGGGGGGAGGGGAGAGGCGGGGTGTAAGGTGCAAAGAGTATAACAAACAAAACTGCATGGACACGACAGGAAGAGCTCAGCTAGGGGATGTGCAGCTTATGGAACCTTCTCGCCCTCCTTGGCAGGAATGCAGACGTTAAATGACAACAGAAAGGGCTATCCTATTAGTAGTGCTGGCCTCCAGGGTTCAGCCCTGCCCGCAGGCTGGACGCCACTCCCCTGGGGCCTGGACATGCAGCTCCCTCGCAGACAGGGCGTGGGCACTGCCCCATCCCTCTGTGAGGCCTGGGAAGGACGGAGGAGGGGTGGGCTGGGGGCGGAGGCGCAGTGTCTCCGGGTGTGGGGTGCAGCCGTGGTGGCTGATGAAGGCCAGGTGCTCTGTGCATAGCTGCCCTGGCCCCCCACTGTAGCACCTTGGATCCCTACAGGCTGCCCAAGCCTCCTCCTGGGCACTGCCCGAGGTTGCACCAGTTGCAGCCCTGGGGCTAGCACTGGGGGAGTCACACACTTGCTGTCCAGGGGATGGCTGCTGCACAGGGGCCTGGCAGCTTCTGGAGCCCTCATGGCAGCTGGTTCAGGCTGGGGACCCCTCTGCCAGCTGGCAGGGGGTCAAGGAGCAGGGTAAACCCTTGGGGGCCAGCCCCCACTGCCTGCTCCCACAGAGCTAGGTCGCCCTCTTGGCTCCAGACACTCCAGGCCCCATGGCCCCACGGTCCAGCTCGAGACCTGCTTCTGTGTCCACAGCCTTCAAGTCAGCCCACAACTCCTCCAATGGGCTGGACCTCCAACTCCCCCAAACCCTGCAGATGTGAGAAAGGCCTGGCAAAGGTGAGGGGGCTGCCCCAGGCCCCTGGTCTCCCTCAACCTGCAGCCAACAGCACCCCTCACCTGGAGGGCTGCTGCAAACCTCTACCTCCACTTCCAAAAAAAAATTAAACAAAGGAGTCAAGGCTTCCAGGAGTGGCAGAGAGGGGATAGGGTCCTCATGGGCCCAAGTGGCCTGATCTCAGTGGTGTGTGCCAGGCCCTGAGGGGAAGGGTGGCGGGCCAAGCCCGGGGGCCTGAGTGGACGAGGCAGCAGGCAGGCTCACGCGGAAGCATTTCTCCTTGTGCGCCTTGAGCATATTGGAGAAGCGGAAGCGCTGGCCACACACGTCGCACGGGTAGGGCTTCTCGCCTGTGTGTGTGCGCCGGTGTCTCTTCATGTTGGGCCGGCTGGTGAAGCTCTTGCCACAGATCTCACAGATGTACGGCTTCTCCCCTGCAGGTGGAGATGCAGGGTCACATGGGGTCTTGGGGGTCTTGCTGCATCCTACCCAGCTACCCTGACCCCAAAGAAGAGGGTGGCCCGGGCTCTCACCCGTGTGCGTCTTCATGTGCTCGTCAAAGTACTGCTTCATGTTGAAGTCCTTGCCACACCACTGGCACATGAACTGCTTGTGGCCAATATGGATGCTCATGTGTGACCGAAGCTGATACTTGTACTGGAAGCGCTCGCTGCAGTTCTGAGTGCCAGGGGGTTACGGTTAGGGGACAGGGTGAGAGGGGAGAGAGTTAGGGTTAGGGTTGGGAGTTAGGAGATTAGGGTTAAGGATTCGAGTCAGGATTGGGAATAGTTAGGGTTGGGGGTCAGAGCTGAGGGATTAGGGTTAGGGTATTAGAATTACAGGTTAGGATTCAAGGATTAGGGAATAGTTAGGGGGTTAGAAAGAGAGTTAGGGCCACGGGTGCGGGTTGGGTTTAGGCATAGGGTGTTCAGGGTTACAGTCAGGGTGGAGAAGTTAAAGTTTAGGAGTTAGGGTTAGGGTTGGGGGTTAGGGATGGGGGTTAGGGTCAGGAATAGGGGTTTATGGTTAGGGCTATCAATTAGGGTTAGGGGATCAGGGGCTGGGGTTCAGAGTGAGAGCAACTGTGGGCTAGGACAGGCTGCAGCAGCCGCAGAAGCACCAGGGCAGAGAGGCCTGCTTTTGCTCCCCACCTTTTTGTCTCCATGTCTGTCTCCCCATCCCCACCAGCAGCCCTGGGCACCTGGCCTGCCTTACCACAGCATGCACAGACACCCCACCTCATGTGCACCCCGCCTGAGGCTGGGCCCTTCTCTGGATCTGCACTGAACCCTGCAGGCCGGTGGGTGGGGCTCACCTCGCATCGAAAGGGCTTCTCCCCCGAGTGCTGCAGCGAGTGCACCTTGAGAGACATGCTTCGCTTGAAGGACTTCCCGCAGGTCTCGCAGGTAAAGGGCATGTCCTTGGTGTGGGCTGCAGGTGGGCGCCACAGTCATCAGAGCTGGTCAGCGTCCGCCCATGCACCCTGTGGGCCCAGACCCCACTGGGGACAGCCCAGGGACACTGCCCTTTTCCAGAGAATGACAGGGGCACTAGGTCCAAGGCCAGCATTTTTACAGTTCTTGGGTCATCGTGGCAGAGACCCCTGGGGGCCCATAGAGCTGTCCAGCAGCAGCTGCACCCCCACCCATGAAAGGGGACCCAGCAGAGGCTCAGGGAGATCTGAGACAGGGAAGAGCACAGCCACCCTGGAGCAGATCCACCGTCTCACAAGATGGCTGTGTGACTCCAAACAAGCCCCTGCTGCTCTGTTTCCCCAATTTTAGTGTGCTATAGAGAGGTCCTTGATGTCCACAGAGCTAGGGATGGTGACTCACTGCACACCTGGACATTCAGTGGCCCAGCTCCTCCTTCCTGCTGCTCTGCAGAGTGCATGCAGGCAGCCCACCACATGTACAGTCAGGGGGCACAATTAGAACCCGTGCCTGACAATGTGGGCAGCCCCAACGGATGGTCCTGGTTTACCCAGCATGCACCTGGCTAGTCCACATAGCAAGGATGGTATTGTCCACCCCATGGGGAGGTGGGTAGGGCCTGACCAGGCCCCTAAGATACACTTTGGCTGCCCCTATCAAGCCAAACTAGGCAAGGAAGGGGAGGCATAGAACACTACACACCCAACACTACACACCCAACCAGGCCAGTGGCAGTGTGGGCACCTGTCCAGGGCCTCCTGTGTCCAGGAATGACCCTGCTGTCTTGAGAGGGCTGGAAGGGGAGAATCAGGGGTACAGAGAAGATGGTGACACCCCAGTCAGGACACAGGGCCACTCTGGCCCCAGGGCCTGGCCAGCCCACACTCGCTCCCCAGCCCAAAGGGCCCTCCCTTCCCTTCCTGCTGCCCTGAACAGGAAGTCTTCCATCCATCTGCCTGCAGGAACATCTTGCCTGTGCTGCCAGTAGCTGCCCCTTGGCCCCGACTCACCCACCATGTGCTTGCGCACGTGGGCCATGGTGTAGAACTTCTTCTCACAGATCTCACAGGAGAATTTCTTCTCTGCATAGCCGTGCACAATCTTGTTGTGCTCATGAAGGGACCACAGTTTCTTGAAGGCTTTCCCACACGTCACACACTGTAGGGCAAGACGGCTGTGTGACTTCAAACAAGCCGCTGCCGCTGTTTCCCCTCTTCAAGTGTGCTGCAGAGAGGCCCTTGATGTCCACGGAGCTAGGGATGGTGACTCACTGCACACCTGGACATTCAGTGGCCCAGCCCCTCCTTCCTGCTGCTCTGCAGAGTGCATGTAGGCAACTCACCACAGGCACAGTCACACGGCACGATTAGAACCCATGCCTGATGATGTGGACAGCCCCAAGGAATGGCTCCGGGAGTGCTGGCTGGGGCAACAGTGGAGTGGGCGGAGGACCCTTTCCCCTGTTGTGTCAGGCCCTACAGGAGACCCCAGGGGGCTGGAGCCAGGCCTGGTTTGCAGAGCCTGGGTCAGCACACCCAGGTGGAAAGTGCAGGTTCTCCCACTGTGGGTGCGAGTCAGGTGGAGGCGGACAGGAGGAACAGGAGCAGGATGGGCCCTCTGACTGGGATGCCCCAGGGAACATGGTGTGCACTAGCGAGCAATTAGCTCAGGTAATTAGCACCCACCCACCTGCACCTTTCCCTCTGCTCCTGGGCCAGAGAAGGGCGAAGGCCTCGAGGGCCCAGCTGGCCACATGCCACCTGCACCCAGGAAGCAGGCTGGAGGGCACGTTCGCCCTTGGCCCACAGGGGGGAGCCAAGTTGGCTCCACGGCTCTTCCCCGCTGCCTCGTCCTGCCGCCCGGGGCCAGGCTTCCAGGCCTCTCCAAAGAGCTGAACACAGGGGCTTCCTCCTGCCGAGCCACACCTGCCTGGATGACACCTTTGTAGAGAATGAAAAGTAGCTCCCTGCACCCAGGCAGAGCCCTCTTCCCTCCTGTGCTCTGGTACAGTCTGCAACCTGTGAAGCTGTCTGGCCAAGGGTGCAACTGTCCCAGATCTCTCTGCACCCCTGCTGCCTCCCCAGGAGGCTCTCCTGAGGTCACCCCAGAGCCCTCCCAGATGCTGCCCTGACCGAGGGCCATGCCCACCTGGATGTTGCGCTCGCAGTCCGTCTGCCGGTGCAGCACCAGTTCGCTTTCCAGCAGGAAGCGCTTGCCACATTGGTCGCAGATCTGCATGCGGCTGTGTGTCACATTCATGTGCTTCTCCAGGTACCAGCGATTATTGAAGACCCGGGGACACTTCTGGCATGGGTGGTGCTGCTTCTCCTCTAGTTTCACCTTGGCACCTAGCCCGTCCGCAGCTGGTGGTGCATGGGCCGGGGTGCCAGCCTCCCCAGGGGGCTTGGGCCGCTTCCCTCGCTGTCCAGCCTCTTCACGTTCAGACGCAGCCCGGCGCTGTGTGTTCTCCCGGGACCTTGTGGCCATGCGACCTTGGGGGGTGGGGTCTGCCTGGCCGGTCTGGCACCCCCCTTGCCCTGCTGGGCCCTTCCCGCCTGTGGCCTCCTCTTCCTCCTCCCCTTCCTCCTCTTCCTCTTCCTCCTCAGAGCTCTCAGGGTCCTGCTCACTGTGCCCCTCCTCCTCCTCCTCCTCCTGCTCCTCACTGTGCCCCTCCTCCTCCTCCTCTTCTTCCTCTCCCTGACTGCCGTCCCCCTCCTCCTCCTGACCTCCAGTCCTCCCCCCTTCCTCTCCTTCCTCCTCCCCCTCCTCTTCTTCATCCTCTTCATCCTCCAGGCGTCTCTGCAACCCATCCTCCCTGCCCAGCATCATGGTGGCTGCGCCGGCCCCTGCACCCGGCTTGCCCTCCGGCCCTGTGGACACGTGCAGCGTCTGGTTGTTGAGGTTGACCTCCACAATGATCTGGGACTGCTCCTGACGGCCGTAGGTGCCCGGGGCCCTCAGCTCGTCCTCCATCTCCTCACCCCCCTCCAGCTTGCACACCCCGCCAGCCTCCTCCACGCTTGCCTCCTTCTCCTCCTTGAAGAAGGGCTGGGCAGGCCCCATGGTGGCTGGCACCGTGTCCCCAGCAGTACCTGCCCCGTCCTCCACACGCACCGAGTAGGGGTCAGGGCCCTCACGGGCATAGATCTTAGGCAGGCCGGGGGCATCGGCCTCCTGCTTGATGTCACAGTAGTAGGGTGGCGCGGCTGGAGTGCAGCTGGCAGCCGGTGGGGCCAGGGCCACTGCGGTGCTGGGACCCGGTGGGCCCAGGGAGCGGGCGTCCAGCAGCTCCTGGCAGGATGCAGCAATGTCGGCCATCTGCAGCAGCGAGGCAGCACTGAGCACCTCGTGCACGTTGGCGGCGTTGACCAGCAGCTTGGACGTGTAGATAAAGTTGAGGATCTGCTGCAGGCCGCCAGGTGCCAGAGCCTCCAGGGACAGCTCGACGCGCTGCAGTTGCTTGTTCTGTGTGAAGAGCGAGTGGAAGAACTGGCTGTAGGCGGCCAGCACGCCCTTGTGGGCCGGGAAGACACTGCGCTGAGGCACCAGCACCAGGTCCACGTCGCACAGGTCGGGCTGAAAGAGGCGCTGCTCGTTCAGGCGGCCCATCAAGCAGGCAAAGTGCAGTGCCACGTCCTCCACCAGCGAGAACTCGGCCGCCGGGGAGTCGGTTGTCTTCTCAACCAGCAACTGTTGGGGGCACAGGAGGGCTCAGGGTCTTAGGGGCCCTGTGGATGCCTCCCACCCCTCCCACAGTGGCATCTTCTCCCAGTCCCTCCTGGCAGAGTCAAGAATGTGGGCGGGGTTCCACCCCAGGACCCTGCCCCTTGGGAGCCTCAGGCAGTCCACCTTCCTGGGCCTCAGCTCTCCCTCTGCATGGCAAGGTCACCCTCAAGGGGAAGTGGACAGGAAGGCCAGGGGAGGGTCCAGGGCCAGGTGGTCCTGGAGGAGCAAGGAGAGGGGGCACCAGGAGAATCCTAACACATTCATCCTTTCCTCCTCCACCCCACTCCCCAGTAAGTCTGGCCCACAAATCCTCCCCTACAGGACACAAGTCTGGCTTCCTACCTTGTTCCCCACTTGCCAGGCAGCAGCAAAAGGACACCTCACCTCCCAGCAGCCAGGGCTGCAGAAGGGGAGGCCTCTGTGAGGAGGCCAGGCCTAGGCCCGAGTTCCCCATGCTGGTCCTGCAGCCTCATGGCCCATACCACTGGGCCAGATCCTGGCCAGTGTCTCTGGCCACCTGTGGCCCTAGGCCTGGCCCCAGCAGCTCTCTGCACAAGGGCTGGGGGTGGGGTAAGGACACACTGGCTGCGTCCCTGCAGGCAGGAGCCCTGGCCAGGCATGGTCCAGGTCCAGTGGGCCCAGCAGGGCCCCATCTTGGGGGCCTCCACCCGAGGAGCCCAGCTCTTGGCCCCTGCAAATTTATAGGAGGGCCACATGCAGCCCTGGCTCCACACAGCAGGTTCCCCAGGTGGGCAGCAGACAGACAGCCTGCCCAGGCTGGAGATACATCCTGCACACCCTCTTGACCCCTGGCCTGGTGGATGGATTCCTCAGGTCTGCACCACAGCCACAAGCCCAGTGAGACCTTAGAGGTCCCAGGATAAACCCAGCTCCACCCTTAAACTTGCCTTCCTATGCCAGTTCTTCCTTGGAGTGGACAGCAGTGGGCAATGAGTGTCTGAGCTAAAGTCCTAGGTCTCTGCAGAACCCTCCTCAGGAAGAAACTCAAGAGGGCCACCAGCAGCCACCCGCCCTCCACAGCCAGCAGTGAGGTCGCCCTGTCCTGTATGCTCTCAAATCTCCAGGGTGGCCAGGCCCTGGCCGTAGGGGCCCTCTTCCTGGGGACCCTCCACATCTGTCCTCCAAACCTGAAGCCACCATCTGCTGCGTCCCGGAGCTGCTGGCCACCCAGGCCTGGCCAGTCTAACTAGGACGTGGCACCAAGCCCCTCCCATCCCCCCTCTGACTCACTCTGCTTTATCCACTGGCCCCAACCTCCACCGCAAGATGGGGAAATCAAGGCTCAGAATGCGGGGTCCTGCGTCTACAGTACTGCCTCCCAGCTCTGCTAGGGCTGGCCTTTCCTGCTGGGCTGGACACAGCTCCACACGGTTGGATTTCTGAGCTTGGAATGACTTGCAGAGCAGGAAGCAGCTCCTGGGAGACCTCCTAGGCAGGGGCAGCTGGGGTGTCCCAGATCCCCACCACCCCCTCCGACCACCCATGCTCCCTGAGCTACTGCACTGAGGTGGTCAGGATGCCACCTAGGTTCTCACCATGGCCCTGTAAGGTCTCAGGGCCAGAGAATGGGGTGTGGGAGGAGTGGCCTGGGTAAGAGCTTCCAAGCCCATGGCTGTTGGGGTCAGATGCCTGTCCATACCAGCACCATCCTGGAACAGAGATGCTACCCAGTCCCCAAGTGGCAGACCCTTTGCCGGGCACAGTGGCCCCTCCTCTGCAGTGCCACCAGCTGCACAGGCTGCCCCAGGCAGATGTGCCCCTGCCTGAAGCTGAGGATGCCCCTCCCGAGCGGCCATGCCAGCTGCAGCCACACACACATGCCAGGCCCAGCCCCCAGCCTGGCTAAGATGCAGTGCGGGGAGCTGGGCTGGCACTCCTATCAAGCTTTCTGGCCATCAAGCCCTCTGGCCAAGTCGGGCTGGCACCTGCGAGGCAGGAACTTCCTACACCTGAGACACCTGCCTCACCCAGGAGGCCCTGTGATGAACCCTGGCATCCACCCGCGCCTGCTCCTCCCGTGCCAGCCTCCGGCCTGGATGCGCACTTGCACAAGAAACTAGCCTGGGCACCGGCACCAGCTCCTGTTCTCAAGGAGCCTCCTTTCTAAAGGGGTCGGTGCCAGCTCCTGTCCCCGCCTCTACTCCCTCCGAGGGCCAGACCAGAGAGGCTGGGGGCCGCCCAAGGTCACGCCGCAGCTCGCGCCTGGCCCTCGGCCGCATCCCGGATCCAGGGCAGGGCGTGCGGCGCCCACGTGGCCGAAGCCGGCGGGAACCGACCCCTCCCCGCCGCCCCGGCCCAAGGAGATCAGACCGCGGCCTGGCGCCGGCGCCCCCACCCCAGGAATTTAACCCGCGGCGCCCGGGGCGGGGTAGCGCTCCGGCTGGGGACCGGGTCTGGACGGGAAGGGGGGCGAGGTCGCTCCGGGCCGTGCGCGCGCAGGCGGGGGCCGCGGTGACCGGGGAGGCCGGGGGACGCGGGGCCCGCGTACCATGGTGCCGCGGCGCGGGGGGCTCACAGGGCCCCGCGGGATCGCGCTGCGCCCGGCGGCCGGGCCGGGGCCGCTCCATGAAGCGCCGCACCGGGGGCCCCCGCGCAGGGCCGCGCCGCCATGGCCGGCGGGAGCGAGGCCCGCGATCCGGTGCAGCTGCGCCCAGCCTCGGGCGCGGCGGGCGGCGGCGGCGGGGGGCGCGGGGCGCCGATTGGAGCCCGCGCGTCAGCTGGGGCCGCCGTCTGGACGCTTAAAGGGCCAGGCCGCCCGGTGCTGTGGGGGCGCGGACGCGCGTGGCGCTCTGCCCGGTGTCCCCGCCCGCTGGGACCTGCCGACGCCCGAGCGCACGCGCCGCCGCGCGCGGATCCCCGGCTGCGGGAAGTTCGCTCGATCTGACCCGGTGCCCGCAGTTGCTCCCCGAGCGGCCGCACCCCCGCGGCGCTTGCACCCCACCTAGGCGCCCAGGCGGCTCCGACCCGGGGGTGAGTCTGGACTTCCCGCAGACTCCGGCCTCCCGTTCGTACCCTTCCTACCTGCTGGCCTCGGCTGCTGCCCTGGTCCCATAAGATCCAACTCACTGCCAAGGGGGCTCAAGTCCTTGAAGGTCTCAGACTGGGGCACAGGGGAGTGCCCGGGAGCCCAGACCCCACTGCAACCGAGCCTGGGACTTGCGGCTGCCGTGGCCTCCCCTCCAGGCCTCTGCGGGAGAGGCAGCCAGGCTTTCGGAATGCTGCTCTGGCACTGACGTCCATGGGGGGTAGGGGACTGGCCATGCTGGCAGGAGGCTGCAGAAGACCGGTGCCAGGCAGAGCAGTCAGCAGGGTGGGAACCGTGGGGCGAGGGGCCTATGGACCCAGGGGATGGCTGAGTGCCACTGCTGGGCAGAGGCCTTTCTGCGACCCCCACTGAGTGCTGTGCATCTTGGTCACTGTCATCAAGCTGTCCAATCCTCACCTCTCCTACTGGAGTCCTCTGAGTCACACACGGTCCCAGCCAGCTGCAGGAGTCCCAGCAGGCACCTGAACCTGGGCAGCAGGGAATGGGACAGAGAGGGGCCCTGGGGAGGCGTGGAACAGCCCCATGGGCTCCTGTGACACATAGGGCCTGCCAGACAGGGACAGGGCAGGTGGGGGGGCAGTGTACACAGCAAGGTGGGAGTCAGGACAGACACTTGGGAAGACAGGGTAGGGACACCATGTACGGACCAGCCAGACCCTGCGCACTGCCTTCCAGCTCTTCCTCCCGTTGCTCCTCACCTGACCCAGGCTGGGTCCTGGCACTGACCTGGGAGCTGGCAAGGACTGTGGATCCACTGGCTGGATAAAGACACCACCACTGGGAGGCTGGGGTCAGGAGCCAGGGGGCTGGAAGGAGCCCTGAAGAGAGCTGTGTGGGCTGTCCTAGGCCCATTCCAACTGAAACTTGGCTGTATGGCCAGTGTGACCAGGGCCAGCCTGGCTGGAGGAGGGGCTAAAGGTTGCTGGGAAGGATGTCCCTAAAGTTCCCAGCCATGCCCCTCTCAGCTTCCTGGCTAGCAGTACATATGCTGGGGAGCCCCTGGCAGAGCCTGAGCTCTGGGAGCCTGTTGGTGCCTAGTCACAATTAGTCCCTGGAAGGTGGCTTGCACATGTGGAGGGGACCCCATGGAGGCAAGCAAGGAACAGGGCTTCCTGGAGTGCAGTGCCTGGTGGAGGCAGGTAGATTTGCTCTGGGTGGGGAGGAGTAGCTGGGGCCTCAAACACATTGGAGGGGTATGCTGGGCCCCTTGTCTGCAATCTGAAGATGCTGTTGTTCACACACACTTGGCAAGGCCTCAGGGCAATGGTCCTTCCCACATTTGGGGCTGAAGTTCTTGTGGAGCGCCTAAGTAGCCCAAGTTCCTCACCTGACAGGGAGAACACACAGCCTGGGCTGTCCCCAAGCTTGGCTGGGGAGCTTTGGGAAAGGAGGGAGAGCAAATTGGGCAGGGCCAGCACATGGGGGTTCTCAAGCTGCACAGCCTGGTTGGTGGCAGAGAAGTGCAAAACTGCCCAGCAGAAACAGACCCCTGGAGCTGTCCTGGTTCTGTAGTCTGGCACTCACAGGCCACCACCCAGGACGGGGTGGGGCCTAACGTAAACCCAAAGGTTGCCAGGTTCCTCTGCACTGAGCACAGCAGCCTTGGCATCGAGACCTCCCTGGCAGCTCCCAGGACCCCCTCCAGCTCTGCTGGCCCCAGGGATGCCGTTCTTCCTGGAGGCAAAGCAGGGGCCACTTCGTTCGTTCTAGGTCGAGCCCCTTGAATTCCACACTCCATTCCAGACAGGAGCTGAGCTTGAGCTCCTGGGACCGGGAGATGGTGGAAGGTTTGTACTCAGGGCCAAACTGCACAGCAACTTGCACAGTGAGGTCTGATTTTCTCCTGTAGGCCAGCAGCAGCCAGGTCACTGCATCCTACCCGGCTTTCTCTGGAGTTATGGCAGATTGTGGTTTTTGGAGGCCTTGGTGACCTGTGGCCTAGCCACTGTAGGGCAGAATCCTCTCCAAGCTGGGCTGGGCAGAGCTCGAAGGTCTGGCCACACCCCTCAGGGCTGACATGGACGGGCAGGGCTCCACATTGCAGCATGCAGCTTGTTCTAAGAGCTTGGATCAGTCCTTTGGTCACCGTGTCCTCAGAGACCTGCCTGGTGTAAGAGTCACCAGCCCAGGCTAGCATGGGCCTTTCCTAAGGGATACAGACCTAAAGCATGATGGCTGTAGATGGGGCTAGGCTCTCCAAGAGGTGGAAGTATTTGTCCCTAGCTCCAAACTTGGCATGGCCACAGCAAGCAAGTGCTGCTGTGACCTTTTGCCAAATCCCTGGAAAAGTACAGGCCACCAAAGCCCTTCCCTCTGTGGCTGCAGTAGGTTCCCCTAGCCTTGCACCCAGAAGGCGGTGCACAGGGTGAGAACAAGTGTCTTACAGGGCACCCAGCACCTCTTCTATAATTTTAAACCAAAACTTTCAGACTTGACAGTTTATAGATGTCCAACTTGAGAGAATTTTAAAAATTCACTATCTGAAGTGAGAAGTAGGCTGCATTTACCAAGAAAACACACATTCTGAGACAAAAGTTCAATGTGCTGGCCAGGCAAATTCTTGTGTGTGTGTGGTGTGTGTTAGAGAGAATGTCACTGTGCACCCATCTCCAGAGGTGACGCCCCACAGCCTGGCGAGCTGTGGCTGGGAAGTGGAAGCTGTGGGGACACATGCTGTCCCCAGGTGAGGAGACACAGTCCTCCCTCCACAGCAGAGACCTGTGTGTGCAGGTGACACAAGGAGTCTCAGCGCCACTGAGGCCCATGCAGAGCAGCTAGAGAAGGAAGGAGAGCAGAGAAGGGAGGCCTTGCCACTGGCCAGGTCGGGAGAAGACTCTGGTTTGTTCTTCTTGCCAATTCCAGAACGATGATCTGAGGTCAGGGTGCATGCAGGCAGACCACACACACAGACCTATACTGACTCAGACCAAGAGTCCATTTTAATTCTTACAAGGCCCTGTCACGTTTAGAGAAATTCAGCTCAAATGTATATAAATTACACATTGGTAGTATGTACAAAAGTATTTTCAACATTTTTTGAACAATACTATTTTATTTGCAGTAACAGAATGTTACAAAAACAGTCCAATAATGCATTTTCTATTAAGAAGCACATTACACAACGTAATTCAATTTCATTAAAAAATAACTTCAAAATACAGACCAATCCCCTGAAAGAAGAAAAGCTATTTCTGTAGTTCACTTAGTAAACACACAAGTCCAACACTGCAGCAGGGCCACCCTTTTCTGTGGAAAAACAGAGGCTTTCAGGGCCTCCCTTCTGAGATAAAATTCCACCCACCCACAGCTGCGATGGGCAGAGCTGCTGCCCGAGGTAGGCACAATTCTGAAGAGCCCTCCCCACCATGTGGAAGTCCCCAGAACCTGTGGCTGTGACAAGACGTCACTGCTGCTCTATGGCACAAGTGGCCTTAAGACAGATCATCTCTGTGGCTTGATGTATTCATGAGGACCCTTAAGACAGGAGGAGGCAGAGAGACAAAGCATGACATCCATGGACTCCAAGGGCCACTGCTGGTTTAGACATGAGAAGACCACGCAGACAGAGTGTGCCCACTGTAAAGGAACTTCAGGAGAGGCCCTTGGCTGGCAAGCAGCAAGGCAACAACCCTGCCCATGACGCCGTGAGCCCAGAAGCAGAGCCTTCCCAAGCCTTTGTCAAAAATGCTGCTGCTAGTCCCTGCCCTCAGCCTTGGAGACCCTGAGCAGAGAACCCAGCCAACACATGGGTGCGTGTTAAGGTGGCTCATTTCTCACATGTGGCAACTAAGAGCCAATACACTGCCTCAAGTCACTTCTCTTCATCTAATGGGATCTGGCAGTTTCTGTGCCGGTTCTGAATACCCTTTCCTTCACCAAGTGCTGTATTAAAAACAGTATCCTCCTTGGCAGGCACCATTTGACAACCTTTAATATGAACCACATATTGTTTTATATTCACTGTCAAGTCCTGATTTTTGACTTCATTCTGCCTCTAATGTACTGCTGTCTACTACCATGGCAGACAACTGCCCACCAACCCTGTTCACTGACAGGATCCTACAGGTTGTGGCTTTACCATCTTGCTTTTGGTTGCTAAGGACTGAACCCAGAGAGCTGTAACACAGAGCTCTACCCCAGCCCGTAGATGACAACTGTAATACATCCATTGTTACCCTTGCATCCATCTGGGTGTCAGGTCCCCCAACTGAGAGGTCTTTGCTACTTCCCAGACACACCAGGCAAACACTTAGGGCAGGAGGGCACAGAGTTCAAAACTGGACTTCTGAGAGGAATTTCTCCTGCATAACTAGATTAAGTTGGCACTAAGGTGATTAAGTACACTTGGGGAGAAACCTCAAACTAAATATTAAAAAAAAAAAATACCAGTTTTTACAGGTCAAGTTATTTTTGGAAGAACCACTCAAAACCATGAATCAGGATCTCTGTGGCACCCTGGGTTCTGCCCTGGGTTTCCTGGGTCACACACGGCTTCACTTGGCTGCTGTGGAACCCAGCAGAAACAGGAGAACAAGCCGGGTGGAGCAGCCTGCCTCTGCTGTGGTATGCCCCTTCCTTGGAGGATTTAAACACAGAACCCTGCAAAATGTCTCTGGGATGGTGGCAGTCAGAATTCCGGTGCTGCTTATCAGATGTTTTTCAATCCACTCCTCCAAAAGCACGTGCAGTAGGTCAGAGCAGGGAGGCCACGAGCTCCTAGTGTCAGTCTTACCTGCTCCAGGGGACCCCGACTGACCCATGTATATGCTTGAGAGAAGCCCCTCCCATATTCAAAGTGAAGATAGCACAGAAGAAACCTTTTTCGGTGCCAGTGAATTGAAAAAAAAAAAAAACAAACCCATCCTCTTTTGTGTAACACTGAGAATAATGCCTAAAATGGCACCAGAAGGCACCGAGGAAGCACCAAGGCATAAACAAGTGGAATGCTCTCTACCATCTAAACTTCTGTATTAAAAAGCACACACAACAGGCACTCCTTAGAGGCAGTATAGGAATTTACAGTTAAGGCGACCGCCAGCCTGAAGCAATGTGGCCACGGGCAGCCTGCTGACCACTTTCCCAAGCCCCTGCCTTATGCTCCTGCTACCTCCAACATGAGCCTGGGTGGTCTGTCTGGAGAAGACCATGAGACTGGGAGACAAACACTTCCGCCTTTGGCGGTTCTCTACACAGCTCTCTGCTTGGCAGCAAGTATGCTAAAACCTGAAAAATGGGCAAAAAGAATCTGTGTTCTAAAGAATATGTGAGATGGAGAGAAATTGTCTATCCAAAATAATATTGCAAATTATACTTACATAAATTTCACAATTTCTTGATTCAAGAAAATGAAAATTCCATACTTGGCTACTGTAAAATATGGCATAAAAATATTTCTAGGAGACACATCTGTATTTAAATTCTACACACATACATGAAGGAGTGACAGTAAGAAGTGTCTGTCTATCACTGAAATGCACCTCTAATATCAAAATAGAACAACAGACTGTCAGTTTCTGAAACTTTTAAGTTACCAGGTATTTACAAACAAGATATAATTTATATCAAAAAGGTTTTCAACTGTATCTGCTGCTTTCACTGGGGCTCCGGTGATGAGAGTAACTTCGGTCACTTTCACTGTCAGAGCCGTAAGATCTACAACTCCTGTGTAACAAAACACAACAAAATGAAACAAAATGCACAGAAATGTCTTAACTTCCCACCCTCTGAATCCCTCCCAGGGTTTCCTTTCTGGTCAGAGTGGCTTCCAAACACTACCAATCACACAGCACAGGGAGTGGACGCTGGGCTCTGATTGTGGCAGTGCCACTCACTTCTTGTTTGTTTGCTTGTTTTTGAGACAAGATCTCGCTATAGTTCAGGCTGGCCTTGAACTCTGGCAATCCTCCTGCCTCAGCTTGTTGAGTACTGGGATTACAGGCCTGTGCCATCATGTCCGGTGATGCCACTCACTTCTCAAGGGTGTTTAAACAACAGCTGGTGACAGTATCAAAGGTAAAATAAAGAAACCTCATACCTCGGGAAATTTTACTTGAAATACATCTATGCACATGAGTAGAATAATTTTCTATGGCACCCAAAATGAGACCCAATATTTGATCAGGTGCCTGAAGAGGGAGATGTACATTTAGTTTTATTAAAGGTATGATACTCATATGCGCGCCTACCAAAGGTGGGAGTGCATCTGCACATGGACAAGACCATCAGGACACCAAGCCAAGAGGACATGGCTATGGTCACTCTTTAGTTAGCCTGGAAAAAAAAAATTTAAGAAGAGCCAGCCATAGGGTGGGGATACGCCTGTAATCCCAGCACTCAGGAGGCTGAGAGGCAGAAGGAGAGTTTTAGGCTAGCGTGGGCAACACATTGAGTTCAAAGTTTAGTTTATCATACTAAAGAGAGAAACAATTTTTTTCTGCACTGAAAAACAGAAAATAATGAGTCTGACTGACTCAGATGGATCTTATGCCTGAACTGCATAGTGAAACTGTCTCAAATTAAAAACCAGTCATGGTAGCGACCAAACAAATGTAGACCAAGTATGGCCACCGAGGGTCACAGGTAATATAGAATAGCTGGCAAGAAGGCAGTTGGGCCAATGAGGACTCCAGGGACACAGAAGCTGCCTCTATGGCACTGGGAGGGAGAACACTGCAGGACTGGCAGGCAGGGAGGCCTTTTGAGCAGTGGGCTACAGTGGAGACCTCAAAGTAGGTGGGAACTGGTCATTTTAGGAAGCAAAGAAGAGACGTGGAAAGGGCATCGACATCTCTAAGAAGAAGGAAAGGGTCAGAATCGGAGCTGGAGGGGGTGAGAGAAAGGCCCTGCAGGTGATGCTAAGGACCTGGACCTGCTGTATGCCTGGACCAGAGTGCCCAGGTCACATCAGAGGAGCATGGCAGGAAGGCCAGAAACCACCAGAAAAGGGTATTTCAAAAGTTATCACAGAGACATGCAGTAGCCAAAATGTTACATAAAACACAATACACAGAATATATAAAAATTATTTTACTAAATTGACAAGAGAGAAACCTTGATCTTGCCATGAAGCCAATGGCTCTGGCATGTCTTCTTTACATTTTTTTCTTATTTAAAAACTGGCA
>PVLD010002928.1:26412-153572 GCA_004027595.1 Dinomys branickii
AAAAAAAAAAAAAAAAAAAAAAAAGAAGTGTATGTTCAATGATCCATGAATATTTAAAACTCACCTGAGATCAAACACAGACAAAATCCAGCACACTTTACCTGGCAACTCTTCAACACCAGAGCCACTTTCAGTGGCTGCCTACAGTCACTAACATGCAAGACAGCGTTTCTGTCCTCAGGAGGCTGTGCTTTCTCCCCACTTATAGTCAGCGGCCTGGTGCACTGAGTGCCCCAGTAGCTCAACTGTTCCAAAGAGGGGTCCTTAGCCGGGCATGATGGCACACATCTGTAACCCCAGCCAATGGGAGGATGACTGTGAGTTTGAAGCCACCCGAGACCACCTGGCAAGACCTCATCACAAAAGACCAGGCCCCCTCATCCCATAAAATAGAAACAGAAGGACCCACCTGGACCATCTGTTGTAACTTCTACCTCGGTGGTAACTGTCACTCCTTTGGCTTCGACTCCGGCTGCGACTCCTGCTGTAGTAGCTGTCATAAGTATAGGACCTGCTTTAATAGCAACAACAAACATTCAATTTTCCCATTCAAAACTACAGTTCCCACCACTTTTTAGCTTGAAACATGGGCAATTAATGACAGCATGAGGACACAGGTGCATAACAAGTACCATGAACATTTAGCAACTGCCCACATCAGACTCATCATACTAAAGAGAAAAACATTAATTTTTTTCCACATTGAAAAGCAACAGGAGGGCTGGGGATATAGCTCAGTGGAATAAGTGCCTGCCTGGCAAGCACAAGGTCCTGAGTTCAATCCCCAGTGCCGCAAAAAAAAAAAAAAAAGAAAAAAAAGAAAAGAAAAGAAAAGCAACAGGAAACTAAAAATGAGTCTGACTGACACAGATGGATCTTATTAGGCAATTATATTTAACAAACACCTGCTGGCACCATTTGCCACCATAATTTCCCCATCAGAATAAAATAGGCCAAAAGATAACTCAAAAAGACTTATTTAGAAAGAGCATGATCTGAGGAGACGAATACACATGAAGTTATTAGAGAAGAAACGCCACATGTTAGGGCCAGTGGTAGAGTGCAGGAGGAGGGGGCTCCAGCCCCAGCCCCCATGATGCAATGCCATGCCCATCTGCCCTGGGAAGGGTCTCTGCCCTCTGCTCCAGGTAGGATGCACACCCTGTCCTACCTGGACCGGCTGCGGGCGTCATATGAGCTGCTCCTGGACCTGCTCCTGCTGGATGTCCTGTGGGACCACAAGGAGGACATCATCTTGGGGACAGGTGGCCAGGCTCATCGGAGTCTAGACTAGGTCTCAGCCATCCAGTGGCATCTTGGAACTCTACTTTCCTATCTAAAGTCTGCTCGATGCCCTAAAACTCCACCGGATTTCATGAGAAAGATGAAAATTTGTGCCATCCTCATGAGACAGTCACTGGGGGGTCTCTGACCCAGGCAGGCGGGAGCCAGGGCACACACGGGACCGAAGTGAGTAGAATGAAGCCACAGCCTCGAGGACACTCAGAGTACCACAGGGCAGAAGCAGGGAGCAGAACACAAACACTCCTTCCTGCAGGTCCCCTATGGTCCTCCTGTTGCTGTTCCCTTATTGGGCTAGGATGACTAGTGGGCCCTGGCTAAAACATATTTGGGCTGAAGAGGGAACAGCAGACCTCTGCCCGTTCTGAGAAGATCCCACTGAGGAGTGGCCAGGAGGAGTGGCCCTGGGCTCTGCAAACCCACCTATGGCTGTCATAGCTTCGGTAGGAGCGGCTGCGGCTGCGGCCTCGGCTCTGCCATCCTCGGCTCCGGCTTCTGGAGTAGCTTCTTGATCTGTGAAGAGAGCATGCAAAAATACCAGCATGTCAGTCACCCCGCCACACTGGCGCCATGAATTATGGGCCAGAAAGCAGCCAAGGGAAGGCCTCTCAGCCACTCTGTAGTGGCTGTGGTACTGGCACTGCTAATGTGGCAATCCAGAAACTGAAAGTCAGCAGAACAGAATAAACAAAAGCCACCATCATGGCACAGAAATGGCCACACAGCCCCAGCTCCAACCCTGAATGAAGAAAGATCCAACTGCGTAAGTGAAGTGCAGGTCCGGACACAATGCTGAGAAAGGCCGAGGTCAGCATCTTCATGTGGAAAGGTTTTTGTTTATAAAAGGTCTCAGAAATGCAAAAGTTAAGACCATCTACAGAGAGAAAGGTTTCTAGAGGGAAGACCAGAAAACTTATAATCAAGTTTCCAATAATGGTTAATTCTAGGAGGGCAGAGAGAAAGCTGGGTGGTACTGGTACATCAGAGCTCTAATTTTTAAGCCAGATGACAGGTACAAAAAGATCCATTGTTACTTTTCATACTTTAAATCATTTATCTTTGGAATTTACCAATAATCAGGCAACTGACTTCTCTTTCATTAACAACAGTAGTTTCTTAAATTAAGCCCAAATCTCTTCTCCTGAAACCCCCAGTCTCACTATGGATATATGGAGGTGATAATCTTGTCCTTAACATGACACTTTGCCAAGCTAAAAAGGAACAGATGCCCCCTGGGGAAATAGAAGGAAAGTGAAACTGCTTACCTATACGATGATGTGGATGTTCTTGAGCAACTTCTGGAGCGACTGTAGGAGATGGACCTGGTTCTGTGCCGGGATTTGGTTTCGGATTTACTTCGAGATCTACTTGGACTTCTGGACTGACTATCACCATCCCGACTAGGTGTCTGCTCGTCACTTGAACTTTCCTGATTTCTTGGTCTTCGGTTTAGGCGTGCTGTCTTCCTTACTTCATCAAAGAGTGATCCAGGCCGAACTTTATTTTTGCTTTTGATTTCTATCCTTAAACCTTGGGGTTTCATCTCGGGTATGACAGTCAGGGCCTTTGCCTCGACAGCACTGGATGTGGAAGTAGGCAGGGCCCACAGGTTCGCCACATCCTGCAGGGGTTTCCACTTGTTATCCAAGACGCTGCTCTGGCTCTTTCCAGCTGTCTCCTTGCTGGCATCTTCGCTGGCGCTGGCCACGCTGCTGTCCTGCTTCCCTCCTCCTCCTCCTGCCGTTTTGCTTTCAGATGCACTGCTTTCCTGTCTCGCCCCATCCACTTCAGGAGCATCTATGTGTAGGTCTGGTTTCACAGCACTCATCTGTGGGGTGCTGAGCCTTGCACTGGCCAGAGGGGACACCCCCTCTCCCTTGGCCGGGGAGCTCCTCTCAGGGGTGCAGATCTCCATGTTATCATCCGTCTGAAGCACGTCCTCTACTCCACTTGGGGCCCCTTCTTCATGCTGCATGTTTCGGGGCAAATCAGCCCCCTCATCCTCAGGATCTAAAGCCATGGGAGAAGTGCCAGGCTTACCGTCACCTTCGGGAAGCTGACTGAGGGCTGACGAAGCAGTCACTGTGCTGTGTTGACCTGAGAGCCTGCTCTCGTCACAGGCTTTCTCAGTGGGGGGAGAAGCATTTTTTACAGTTTCACTGTTTTCAGAAAGTTCTTTTTTTTCTTTTGACTCTTGAGTGACTTGGTTTTCATGAATCTGCTCCTCTTCCTCCTCCTCCTCCCCGAACTCCAGGGGAGGCTGCCAGCGAAATGCTTGCTTTCGTTTTGGAGGCTTGTGCTTTTTGTCTTTTTTCCCTTTCCCTTTCTCCTTCCCTTTCTTGGTATGGTCTCTTTTAAGACTTTCCTTTGATGAACGCTTGTGTTTCTGTGGCTTCCCTCTGCTGTTTTCTGAGTTAGAATCCGATCCTTCAGAAGCAGAAGTCGAGGGCCGCTGTTTGCTGGATTTCCAGGCACCACTTTCAGGCAGTGATGCATTTGATGGAGATTTTGTCTTAGGTTTGGCTTTGATGTGAATTGCACTAACCTCTGATTCAGAATCTGATGTGGCTTCTCCTTCCTCCTTATCAGAAGACCTCCGGGAACCCTTTTTACTGTTTTTAGTTACATCTCGTTCTGAATTTGACTCAGAGTCCCATTTACTCCCAGCATAATTCTTCCTTTTGGGCTTACTGCCATTTCTGAAGTGATCAGAAAGACTCTCTTTGGAATTTCTTTTTTTTGAACGCGAGCATTCCCGTTCAGGCTTGGATTTCTCTGCATCTCTGCCCTTCTCTTGTTTATTGTTCATTATTTCCATTCTTCCCTGCTTCCCTTTTTCCTGGGCTGAATGTGTGACCTGAACACTTGCTGGCTCATTGTCTGAAGAAGAATCTGCAGATGACCTGTGCTCACTACGTCGCCTTCTCCGATGTGAAGACAGGTCTTTACCTTTGGCATGTTTACCACGCGGCATCTTGTCAGAGCTGCTGCTGTTCCGTTTACGAGAAGTATTACTTTTTCTCCCACTGGATCTCAGTGTCCTCCTGGCTGGTCTCTCCTCAGCACTGCTAACGGAAGTATAGGAAGATGACCTACTGCACTGTGAACGATCGCTGTACTTACTTTGTGAATGAGATCTAGAAGATGGAGACTTAGACCTTGAATGTGAACTAGCTCGACTACGTGACCTTGTATACGATCGAGAGTAAGACCTGCTCCTAGAGGACCTGCTCCCTGACCTTGGGGAACTTTCAGAACTTCTATCACTGTATTTTGAATAAGCACTCCGATCACTTTCTGAATTTTTTTCTCTTTTATGGTAGGATGATGAACTACCAGTCTCTTTGACATTTGCTAAACTGTAAGTACTTTGGATGGGCAGCAAATGAGTTGTTTTAGCTTTCATTTCCTGAATTCGCTCATAGGAGGGCTTCCAGGGCTTCTGTCCAGGCTTCCACCTTGAAGGCGGGGGACTATCACTCAGTGGTATTACTGGGATATTTTCTGTTACCACTGGCTGCACTACTACATTTTCATTTTGTGGCGCTGTTGCTCTTAAAGATTCTGTTTTAATTGGTTTATTTTCACTTAACTGAGAAGCTGTTCCTCTTGGTGATTTTGATGCTGTCCTTTGGTGCCCTGACTTGGAACTAGATCTGGACTTGGATCTACTCTGAGAATGTGAAGAGGATTTTGATGCAGTCCTTGATCTGGAGCTCCCTCTAGAATAGGACCGAGAGGGAGACTTTGATCTGTAGGAATCCCTGCTGGAATGTGATGAAGAGCTCTGCTCCTCCTTGTCAGATTTGGACCAGGCCCTCTTTGATGAGTGATGGGATGATAAGGAGGAAGAGCGAGACCTTCTTTCTCTATCACAAGAGGACTTCATCTGTCTAGTGGAAGATTTTGAAGATTCTATGTCAGATAGTACAATAACTCTTCTCTTTTTAGGCTGTTTGTGTCTTCTGTAGTGTTTCTGCTTTTTGGCTTTCTTTTTGTGCTTAACCTTTTTTTCCTTTCTGCGTCTCTTACGGTGACCATCAGAGTGTCTTGCTGTACTAAGGTCTGAGTAATATCCACTATAGGACCATGACCTAGATCTCTGCGACAAGCTTCTCTCGTCCCATCGGCTTGAAGAGGGGTCACTTAACCTACAGACACGAACATAATGTGAAGTCACTGGGAAACATGCTTTCTATACTTTGAAACAATTCCTGTTGAAAACAAAATCAAAACTTGACACACAGCTAAGAGCATGAATCAAGAGAGCCAGAAGCCTGGTCTTAATCTTATACTTTCAGAGACAAGTAACAACGACTAGTAGTAGATTCACTTACAAAAGACTTTTTGTTTTATAAGCTAAGAAAGGAATTTCTAATTTGATAGGGAAATACGGAAAACAAATCAACTCATCACAAGAGCACCACTGATACGCTGAGTTCCTGACTGGGATCTGCTCACAGCCCTTTTCTTCCAGAACCAATTTTTAAGGGAGGTCAAAGCAAGTTCCCTCAACATTCTGTTGTATCTTTTTTGGTGCTCGAGATCAAACCCAGGGTCTCACAAATGTTCTACCTAAGCCACACACTCAACCCTTGCCTGAACTGTTCAGATAAGCCTCTGTTCTGAATAAGTTATTATGACTTATTTTCCATCTCCTCACAGAGGTAATCAAGGCTTGCCTCTAAACTACTTAGAATAGAAACTGAGAAAAATGACATGAACATTGATGGTGGCGATGCCAGGGCTCAAATCAAACTCCTCAGCACCGCTGTGCACCAGCTACTCCCACCCAGCAGACACGTGTCTCTCTTCCCTCTCCCCACGCCCAGCCACTCTGAGAGACACCTACAGAGAGAATGACAATTCTTCCATGAGGAATTACGTAGGGCTAGCTTGGTATATTTTCCACTGCTATCCTGGGGCCAGCCCCATTTCTGGAGCAGATACTCACTCTGGGGTATCACTGGGGCAAGAGACAGGTGCCCTTCTAAAGGAGCAATCCTGTGGGCACACACCAAGGACACGTCTTCCCATCTGCCTATTACTTTACCAGTGATGACTCCTGGCTAGGAAAGAACCTGCTGCAGTATATGATTTTAAAGTCTAGATTACTTCTAAAATTGAGTGCGAGTTCTTCAAAGCATTCAGTAGAGGGAAAACAATTGTGAAAGCCCCCAAAGCCATACTACTTTCATTAAGTATCCCCAAATGTGTTCCCTTTGATCACAACATAATTCTGACTATAAACCTTTAATGGAAAGTGCAAGGTTATGATACATTCCCTTAAAACTCAGGCCATCAAACACTGCTTGGTGCCTCCCCCCCAGCTCTCACTTGTCTCCTTTACTCCACTTCTCTCCACTCGGTGGCCGGTACGCTCTCAGCCTCTGCATCTCTTCCTTCCAGTGAGGAGGAGTTTCACTGCTGTCATCGTTCTCAGACTCTGAGCAGGACCTTGACCGTGGAGGTGTGTGATAGCGCTGTACACATGAAGGAAACAGTTACTTTAAAAATACCTCCCATAACTATGAAACATACAACTCATTTCTCACAAAGATTTTGTATTTTATCTAAAATCAAATCTAAGATTTTACTAATAGATTTTTTAAAAAGTCACTTTTAAGTAATTTCCAAGAGGCAAAGTCTTAACACACATACAATGGTACCCCTTCCTTTAATCTTCCGTCCAGACTTTGACACAGATGGTTTCTGATCACTTACAGTGGGTGCAACATCTGGAATCTTCCTAGAAAAGAAGTTGGGATGAAAATTTTAAATTACCCAGTATCAGGGTAGTTTTCCCAATGTTTACATTTAAGTTCCTACTATGCAAAAACCAGCTTCAAAATATTTTGTGACATGAACACTACTTGAAATTCAAGTTTAAACTTCTATAAATCAGGTTTGACACACACACAGCCACCTCTACCTGCTCACACATTTCTTGGGCTGTCTGCATGTGCTGATTCCCTGCTTTTCACTGCTTGGGGCACTAGAAATCACAACAGTGAGTTATGACCTGCCAGCATTCAAGCTCCTATCATTTATCTGGCATAAATCTTCAGACATGATATACATGAAATCACACTGCAGGGCAGTATTACCAGGTGAACAGCATCCATGATATTTTATGAGAGAGTATAAACTCTGAACTTTTAATCAAAGTTAAATGGAATTCCATTCTTATTAGCAGACCTATATTAAAAAGATGATACTTAATTTTTATTATACTTTGCATCTTGTTGATAAAACATCTGTAGAGGGCTAGGGGTATATTGTAGTTCAAGCCCAGCTCACGGACAACTCAGATCCTGTTTCAAAAGAATTTAACATGCCTGTAATCTCAGCACTCAGAAGGCTGAGGAAGGAGGATCATTGTGAGTTTGAGACCAGCCTGAGCTACAAAGTGAGCTCAAGGCCAGCCTGAACTACACAGCAAGACCTTGTCTCAAACACACACACACACACACACACACACACACACACACACACACAAGAAAAAAGGGCTGGGCTGTGGGGTATAGCTCAGCATAAAAGCTCAACATTCAAACTTCATTACCATTCCTCCTCCAAATTATCTTGAGACAGGATCATGCTAAGTAGTTGCCCAGGTTGGCATTCAAGTTATGATCCCTGTGCCTCAGCCTCTCAGGAAGTTAGGATTCCAGGCATGTACCACTGTAAGCACTTAAATAGTAATTTTTGAGAACAAATCGAAAGCCATACACTAGCTTTACAAAGCAGAGAAGTTTCACTGAGCAAGTTAACACTAGTAACATTAACAATACTAAGTATCTCCAATCAGCATGCAATTAATTTTCTACTATCAAAACTGGAACCTCTGTTTCATCCCTCAAGTGGATTTCAAAAGCTCAAGTAGCCCTCTATCTGATAACCAAATGCTCAGTGCTTTACTGAAAGGCCTGTACAGGAGGTCAGTAAAGAAATCACCCCAGACCTCCAGTAAAAATCTCTCGCCTAACCAATTTGCCTGATGTCCTTTCTTTACTTGATATAGTCAAAATTCGTATTTTAAAAGGCAAGGTATGGCTAGTCATTAACCTGGTGTCTCCTACAGAACCTTTCAGAGTGCTCTGAACATAGGCCTTGCCCAATAAATGAATATGAAATTGCAATGAACTGATGGGGAGTTTCTATTAGAGAAATAAAAGTGTATCGATTCATCATCCTACTCACGGCTCAGGCTCCACTGGGACGACGGGCATATCTCTTCTCAGTAAAAATCGATTCTCAGGCACTGGAGGAATCTCTTCTGGGCGGACAACAGGCTTTTCCCTTTTAGCATTTGAATCCACTGGTCTCTTTTCATTGGTATCACTCCTCTCAGAGTGACTTTAAAAGACCAAACCAAGACAGGAGTTAAGATGTGTACTGCTAAAAAAAAAAAGTTCTGAAGAATTCTAAAAAAAAGTAAATATATATAAAAAAACAGTTCTGAAGAATTCTAATAACAATGTAAATATATATAAAAAAGATGTATACTGCTGTTTCATAATAATAAAAGCATGTAAAACTTGACAATAAAATAACAGCAAAACTACTGACAGCTTACAAGTCTCACTCAAAAGGATTTCATAATTTTCTCACAAAGAACAAAAAAAAATCAGTCCAGAGTACTAAAATGTTGATATGAAAATTGTGAAATGATTCTAACTTTTTCACTTTAAATTTCAGAGATTATTTTCACTTAAAAAACACACAAATCTGAATGTGAAGGGTCTATGCTACTCCTTGATTTACCAAATTTCAGTTTGAATAAGGACCAAAACTGTTAGCCTTGTCACTTGTAGGTAATGAAACTGAGTCTGTATAGTCCTAGGTACCTCCCCCATTCAAGAGAATCTGTGTGTGCATATGCATGTGTTTGTGCATGGTGGGGGGGCCAGCAAGTGTCAGGGAAGATGGCCTCAGGGTTTTTGCACTTACACTTTTGGACTCACAAGGCGTTTACTTCGTGGTTCTTCTGCACTGCTTACTTCCTTTCGTTTCCTTTTAGAATGTTTAGCTTTTGGCCTCCTCTTATGTTTCCTTCTCCTGCTTCTCTCATGTTCAATTTCACTTTCTGAAGATGATTCTGAAGAGGAAGAGGAACTGGAAGAGGAATCTGAGTCTTCCGAATGTATTGGTTTCTTCCTTTTTTTCTCAACAACTTTTAATAAATAGTAACAAAAATATTAGTACTGGATTCCAGTGCCTACACTTCAGACTAAACAATTGATGAATGAGTACCATAAAATAGTCTTTATGTATAGCGAACTAAAAATGAAACTTAAATAAACTCTTCTTGGAAGTTGATAAAACTATTGCTTTGTAAGACTGTGAGGAAGGCTTGTATTCTAAGGGGGTCACATAACAGGAAAATAACTAACTATATAAGATGACAAATGATAAGTGCTCAAATGGAAAAGTAAATCATAACAGCAATGCAGGACTAGGGATGCAGCTCAGAGGCACAAGCACTGCCTGGCAAGCACAAGGTCTTGAGTTCACTTCCTAGTACAAGAAAAAGGGAGGTAATATTGAGGCAAGGAGATTGTTCCAAGTTTAAGGCCAGCCTGGGCTACATAAGCGAGCTCAAGACCAGCCTGAACTGCATAGTGAAACCCTGTCTCAAAAAGACAAAACAAAAAGAGAACAATGCAGAGAAAGTAGGAAGGGGAATAGTTTCAGATCACACGTGCCAGAGCCCTGAAGGAGGCAGAGAGGGAGGGAGGGAGGGTGGGGCTGTGCAGATGACAAGGGTTCTAGAGGAAGAGAAGAGCACCACAAGACCACTGCGCCGCACAAGGTCACCATGCTGGGAGGCAGAGGAGCAAGAGGGGAAGAGGTCGGAGAGCTAGGCTATCCAGGGCCTCCTAGACCACCACAGACTAACTCTGGCTGAGAAGGAAGGCTTCTTCTGTGCAGGAAGGACATAGACCAGGGATCACCTGTTCCCTGTAGGAGCACAAACCACAGGGGTCCACAGACCTAAGCAAGGAGATCAGAAATACTCCTCCTGAGAAAAGATGAGAGAAGAGCAAGGAAATGGAGTCAAGGTGAACAGCCGTGAGGTCACTGCACAGTCCAGGCACAAGACAATGGTGGCACAATTCAGGCTGGCAGCAAGGGGAAGTAGTAAAATCAAAGGTTGGAGAAGATTTGCTGACTGACTGGATGTAGGTGCTGAGGCAGAGATATCAAGCACTATCTTTATACCCCCATAGGCCCTTATTCTACCACTACACTCTAGGAAGTATTTCTACTTCTTCAATAATGTTTTACCTACATCGTAGTTTCCTCCACCCTCAAAAATGTCTTACCATCTTTTGTTGATTTTGTGGCTAGCACCCCACAGTCAATAACTCGCACATCTGCGTAAGGTCTGCTCGCGGCATCAGTTTTCAGATTTTCTATTTGCTCGATTACTTCAAAGCCAGAGATAACCAGTCCAAAGACAACATGCACCCTGTCACAATATAAATTCAGGTAAGAAATGGCTAATAAGCTATAAATAGTATCCAAGACAACCATTGTAAATGACATGTCAACAGTCCAGAAAATAAAACCAGTGTTTGATGTATGAAGCAATAAGGAGGGAACAAAAACTTGAAATCTGTTTCACATAAGCAAATGTTTGGGCCCCAGTGAACCCAGGCCTCAATGTTTTTGCCTTTCTAAAAATGTGGTTGTTTTGTTTTGGGTTGTTTTGAGACAGGGTCTTGCTATGCAGTTCAGGCTGCCCTTGAGCTCACTTTGGAGCCCAGGCGGGTCTCAAACTCACAACGATCCTCCTGTCACAACAAGTGCTGGGATTACAGACATGCGCCACCATGCCTGGCTAGAAATGTTTTTTAACTGTTTCACAGTTAAGAGTCTGAAAACAGGCTGTACTTGTAGCTAGAAACTGCCTTTATAGCTACACTCAGGACTGTGGAACTGGAAAACCCACCCACGGCCACAGACCCTTTCAGTGACATCAGAGCCCTGTGATCTCAAAGCCTCCACATTTTGATCTTCCAGGAAGAATCAGGGCTATGAGAGATGAACTCAGACATCAACAAGAGTAACCAGTTAAGTGTTTACCTATGGTCAATCAGTCTCTATATCTATAGGTGGCCACCCTAACAACTTCCCTCGCTGAGAAGAATATAGTTCTTACCCATCCAGGTGTGGAGCAGGTTTTGTAGTACTGTGTGATAAACATCAATACAAAGATGAGGTCAAACACGCACATTCGGGTGAAGAGAGTGCAAGGGTTTAAACACAGCATGTAGAGGACAAAGAAGTAAAGATAAAAAGATAGGGAAAAAGTTAAACACAATATGCAACTAACATTAAAGACCCCCAAAACAGCAATAGTAGCCATTTTACTAATTAAAAAGATTAATATCTCTATTAGACAAGATGTATAGAGAATACATAAAAGTTTTTATCTCAGGTACACCATATATAACAAATATGCATTAAAATTAAAACTACTTTCAAATCCAAAACAACAAAAGCCCATGTAAAAGAACTCAAAATTTATCAACATAAACAAAGAAAACCATCTGTTATTTGCCCATGGAAAGGGAAATGTGTGGGGGTAATTTGCCCACACACTGAGTGAGTTCTCCTATCTGTCACTTCTCACAGAGTCTGCCTGTAGCTTTTAGGCAGGCAAATGAAACAAGACCTCGGCAATTCTGTTCCCACAACTTCCTACCACTCTTCTTTCACTCAAAATCAAATTCTGCCACTAACTGCAACTCTGAAAATATGATGAGGCTTTCCCTTCAATCCTTCTGAGAGCAAAGTGATGTGGATAATATTATAGGCATCTTAGGGTCCCACGGCCCAGAAAACACTCAGCTAGTTTCTTCTATGATCCCCAACTGTCAAGAGTTATTCCTGGAAGTCTGATTAACACACTTTCCACCCTAGCTGGTTCTCCCATAGCATTTTCACAGATCTTCACACTATGTGAATGGGAGTATAAAAATCCCAAAGCAGACAATTATAATTATACAACACAAGCATCTTAGTTTATAAGAATAAAGAGTAGATTTGAGAGAGAGAGGTCATTAGATATTAGGGCATGTTCAGGCAGCAAATTGTATCAGAAACCCCCATATACATTTTTATGTTCATTTTAAGGGAAATCTAAGACATGTATGTCAACAAAACACAATTTCAACCTTCATAGCAATGCTAAAAGTCTTTACCATACAAAAATTGCAATACTTATACTTACATTAAGAATATTCAGTTCTGTAAGATAACTATAATATTTAATTTAAAAAATTAAAATATCAACTTAAGAGGATTCAGAAATGTAAAGAAAATTTTGAGCTTTAAAACCACAAGTCTTAAATATTCCTTAGAAGTCTGAGAAGTAGAAATTCCAAGCCAGTGTAACTAAAAATTAAAACAGGCAGGAAAAAGACATAAAATATAGCAAACTGGTGAACACCAAATGCTGAACCATTACATGGGCATCCAGAAACCACTGTGGACAGCAACCTCAAAACCGAAATGTGCTTCCCACAGTCCTAAAACTTTACTAAAGCACAGTGAAAATAATAAGAAACCAGTACATCAGCTAGACACAGAATCCACTGCACAAAGAAGGTAAGAGTGCATTTCAAAAGGCAGAAATTCCCACCATGTACAGGATCTGTGTCAGACATGTGTGTGGACACAGGGAGTAGTGCTCTGCTCAGGTCCACTCCACCCTGAAGCCTCCTCGCTCAGCTCCATAGGGCCTGACACCAGGAGAAGCCTGCACACAAACCCCATGAAGCTATGCCTCCAGCCTCCAGTTTTGTTTTCAATTCAGATGAAAACTTAAGAATAAGCAGACTTGATCTTTGATTGCAGAATAAAGAAAATGAAAATAGAACTAACTCTTTCCTTTTACCTGCCAGACTGACTAAATAGATGTGAATAATTCATCTGTGTCTGCAATTCAGGATCACACAGAAATATAAATTAGTATTTAAACTGAGTTAAGAGTACGTATTAAGAATACTGAAAATATTTAAGAAGCCCTCCAGGAGTAGAAATCCCAATGTAAAGCAGGCTTACTGGTACTGGGCTGACAGTCTACACGGATAAAGAACATTAGCAAAATTATAAAAAGAGGGTAACAAAAGGGCAGAGGGAATAATTTGCTCAGTCTTATGACTAAACTGGCCCATAGCACTCTTAGAAGTATTCATCTTTCAAAACTATGCAGCTCTTTAAAGAACCATGCAGACACTTGGGAAATAAGACCTTATGAAGGCCAGAAACTATCATAAATGTGTACATTTCAATAGTTATTTTAAAAAATACCTAAGTGAGAAACAACCAAAGAACATTTTGAACTCTTGCAATAGTTACACATTTCTATCTTCTCCTGTCACTCAGAGATACTGATTTGAACCTACTTTAAAAATACATGAGTGAGGGTTCACTTAAACTTTATAAATCCTAAACAATGAAAAGTGGTACTGTCACCCCAAAAACAATCTAATTTTCTATATTGTTAGTAGAGACACTCTTGGCCTTATGCAGAAATTACTAGTTTCACACTGTACTAAGATTTAAAACCATAATATAAAATATAATCCCACTCTCCCAACAGAAGATTGTAGAAAGAAATTTAGTGCAAACAAACCACTGAAATTAAGATACACTTCTCAGGATTAACCACGACAATAAAACACACTTGCTGTACATGTATTGCTGCTATACAAAACAAACACAAAGCTGTTTTTCTTAAAACGTTTCAATGCATTATAATGACAGAATTAAAGAGAAAGGCAAAGAAAGAAAAAGAGCCTTAGAGTAATGAGACATTACCTTTGGAGCGCACGGTGTAACACTCTTTCTGTAAATTTTACACAAAAATGGCAAGAAATAAATTGTAATACACTTTTAAGACAAGACTGAATCTACGTTTTAATATCAATATAACTTTGAAAATAAATATTTTAGAGTTTTATGCAAAGCGAGAAAGCTTTTCAAAATGGAGGGCTCTAAATTTTCTTTCACAAAAGATATTTATGGAGAGATGAAACATGCTTAAGAAAAGCCTTATTGTAGCTTAAGTAGGAATCTGCTCAGATCCTTAATATTCTAACACAGGATGCCAACAATAACTAGTAACAAAATATTACGCTTCCTTTCACAAATCTCAGAAACACGAAAAATCTGAATGCCCAAGAGCAGTTACAGTCCTACTAGTCAAAAGTAAAACTGTCAGTGGAGAAAGACTGAGTAGGGATAATTCAAAAAAAACTTTCAAGGAATTTTTTACTAATTCCCTTCACACCTAGTTAAAGAACCTTTCACACCTCTACATTTGAGACCTTTTTTTCAGCCACACATCAAAACAACCATTTTCAGGAGTTAATGGGTAAATGTTTGAACTATAGTTATTGTTTATGCCTATAATACACACTTTGAAGTTTGTAAGTCACTAAACGTAATAATAAAGGAATAATAAAGTAGCATAACTGGAATTTTAGGTATTTTTCTAAGAGGACAAAAAGGCAAGAGAAATGAAAATATGAGTGTGCTGTCAACACTTGGCCACCATATTTTCTTTCCTGTCTGATTTTCCCCATTATAAAGATTTACTTTTCTTTGAAGAACACACTGATCAATTTTAACTGATAAATCTAAAACAAGTATTACTCAGACCAGAAGTACTACTACAACATGGACAAAATGCTTGATAGAGGTTTTGGATATACTAAATCTTAAAATATTAAAAAGTAAGCATTAACTTCTTGTAAAGGAAATGATACATGGCAAAAGATAAGTATGTTTGAAATAAGTTTTCAATAAATGTAAAAAAGTACTCTAGGGTAAAATAGTACAACAGAAGAAGATAAAGATAATCTGCCCTGTCTAACTCAGTCTCTGACATGCCGTCCTTTGGCTCAGCTGCTAACCCTCACCAAGGAAGGGGCTCCAAGCTGTACACAGTGACACATCTCCTATTAGAGCAACCAGCAACTCACCCAGCAGTCACATGCTCTACTTATGTATTCAACCAGCACAGAAGAGACAATGTCACTAGAAACAAAGTTCTTCCAGGTTCCTCGTACCTATGTCACATAAGCACCAAGTAACATTAAGCTTGGACGTCAGGGATGACAGGATCTGTGAAAGGTTGCTCACGGTTAAGTGTCACAAATATGTTTGCTCATGAAAAACTCTGAAATTAATACACAAAGGTTTTTTACCATCCCCTCCAAAAATGGGAGGAATGAAACAACAACTCTCACTCAAATTTATGAATGTGGGTGGAAAAAGCATTTCTACCCCTGATCTATTTTTGCTATCTCAGATGTCAACACAGCTTCATTAAATCCCTTCAACCACTACCTTCTCTGACACTCTGTGGTGAGGAGTACTCTGCTCATTCACCTGCACGCTCACTTGCAAGTCTAATTCCTCAGGGGCGGAATATAGTTCTGCAATGTCCCATGTCTGCACCTGGCCTCTGCCCTGTTCAGGACTGTTAGAAGCTGACATGGGGCTGGGGTATAGCACAGCGCCAAGTATGTGCCAAGGCCCTGGGCCCACTCCCCAACAACATGCCCCCATCAAAACATTTGTCTGTGACAAGGTCTTTCTATATAGCCAAGGCTGGCCTAGAACTCGTGGTCCTCCTGCCTCAGTCTCCTGAGTGCCGAGACTACAGGTGTATGGGTTACTGAGACCATGCCAGCGGCCAGGGACAAGGACCATCCTCTAAAGCTCTGTGGGCCTCTACTCCATGGCTCCTGTTCTGAGACCAGCTGCCCTCCACGAGCTGCCTCTCACCCCGGTGGCAATCAGCTCACAGTTAGCAAGTCCTTCAGGCAGGACAATGTCTGTGTAAGAATCGCTCTTTCCATGACTATCTATTCACAGTGAAACATTTAGTGTACCTTTACAAGGAAGCACAGATACTTTATGAATAAGGAAAGACAAAACTAATTCAAGGTACAAAGGAAAACTAAAACCATGGCTTCTTGAAAGCTAGTTTAGTGTTCTAGTCCAGAAGAGCTATTAACAACAAAAGCCATGAACCATCTAATCTTCCCAATTACTATTTTATGTAGTCTCTTCATCTTTTAAATGAATATATATAAAAACAATGAAAACTAGAACCAGAATTAGTACTACTAGTAACAGAAAAGGAAAAAATGCCTTCCCAAGTGGCATAATTTCCAGCAAAATGCTTGCTACTTCTAATACATAATAAAATAAATTCAGAGCACAGTGGCTAATTATTCAGTTTATAGTGGGCAGCATTCTCTTCCTAGTCAACAGTTCCTCCCAGACTATGAGCAAAGTTTCTATAACCTGGTCTACATCATCTTTCTTCCTTTTTAGCATCATCTATAGAACTAAAAGCATGTCTGATATGATCTTTAAATCTCTCTCCACTCTAATAAAACTATTCTTCTATAGCTTTTTTATTTTTGCAGTGCTGGGGATCAAACCCATGACCTCACGCATACTAGGCAAGCACTATACCACTGAGGTACATCTCCTTCCCCATAGCTTTTACTGTAGTTTCTTCCTAATCTTTGAGCTAAAAAATAAGTAATACTACAAAGAACTAAATGAGTAAATACTGAGTTAATTTGTAACTTTGGTCTCAAGCCTTAGAATGCCTTGAAAAGTGCTTCGATGTGAACAAACAACTGTCTCCTCAATGACTCATGGGGACAGCACCATCTCTTGATTCTTTTACATTTCTTAACAGCTACCGCTCCAAAACGGCATTGGTTTTCTTCAAATAGAAGCCCCCAAAAGAAAATCACTGTGACTAATATAGTGGTAGATGTAAGTAGTTACTGTAAAAATACAAACAGCTTTACAGAAGAAAATGTGATTTTCATCATGCATACAGTTGTTCCAGCCAAAGAGTAATAATGCAAAACTATGCTTAATATAAATGACGTATGCCTTAGGAAAGGCAGTTGTCAAATGAGTAAGTAGTGAAAACAGTGCACGAAGCACAGGAATCCATCAACATGTTACAAATGCCCACACTAACGGCACCAAATAGTCCTTGGGAACTGCAGAGTAACAGACTTATAAACTACAGGTACAATATTGCAAAAAAAATGTATTAAAAGTCCCAATAAATCTTTAAAACAAGAACTATAGAAGCAGTTCTTTTTATTTTACCGTCCATTCTTAACCCTATCTTTTCAGTGCTGTTGCTCACAGTGTACCTGAGAAGCTGTGGGACCAGGATAAAGGCAGGTACTACCCCCGGGGAGCCAGCAGGAAGCCCCATGAGAGTCACAACTAATATCTGCAAATAGAGGCCCAACCTAAAGACAGTGCATTGTTCTTTCAGCTGCAAAGGGTTTAGGCTTGCAAAGGACTCCCAAAGATTTTCCTTTTACGGGCCACATCTCCATGTAACCCATCCTTTCAATAAAAGCAAGGATATGTTTTGTTCAGCAATGTGAATATCAGTTTGGTTTTACCATGCAGTGCATGGCAACTGGGATTCTCAGCCAGCACAAACACAGACACAAAAAGATGTTTAAAAAAAAGAGAAAGATGAGAAGTGTATGTGTGTGTGTAAAAATTACCTCCATTTAACCAACAAAGCTTTTTTAACTGCAAATTTCTTTCTAGCAATAAATTTCAAACTAAATTTTGACCAAACTGAAAGAAAAAATTTTTGATCACAAGTTAACAGCAATTTTAGTGCTATCTACAGTTAATAATGAAAATAAGTCTAAAATTTTAAATCCTAACTTACTAATGTTAAAACTTTTTATTTGAAATTCTTCTTCAAAAACTAATGGCACATGCAAGTACTGAGGATGTTAAGGCAGAAAGAAGACTGAGCAACTTAGATCTCATCTCAAAAAAAATTGAAATAAAAAAAGAAATAGTCTAGTGTAAAATTAGGCCATGTAGAAAACAATGATGGCCTTCACTAAACATTCCTAGAAAAGACTTAAATATTAAGTAACATAAAAACAAGCACATTAATTTCTTGAAGTACCTTCACACTAGATTTTAATTAACGTATGTAAATGTATCAATTTTAACCCTAACATTTTATAAACAAGCTAATCTCTACGTAATAATGGCAAGAAGCTGCTGCTACCTGATAAATAAAATTGTAAATGTAATGACATAAAAAAGGAAATCTAAAAGAAACTTTAGAGCCCTCGGTAGCTTCTTGACCAATAAATCATTAGTTTCACAGTTCAGATAAGCTTAAAAATGGAAATAGGAAACCTCAGAGTAAGCAGCTACTACATAAGTCACCAAGCAAAGTTTTGGAAATATTTTTCTCTATTTTTTACTGGCCCTTTACGAAGGTTAATAGTAGAAAACTACTCTAGCTAAAAGGTCTGATAACTACTAATCTATGAAATTAAGAGACAGGAATAACTGTCTTGGGCTTTTTCCTGTGTAGCTCCAAGCACAATCATCTCTTACAACTTTCCATTTTTAGAACATTCTAAGAAACAGAATGTCCCTTATCTGAACTTTATCAGATCATGTTGGAAATCTACTTTCCAGACAAATTTAAAATGCGGGTTTTTAATGAAATAGGGTGACTCACTCCTAACGACAGGGAAGCGCCATGCATGCTTGCTCACTTAGGAAGATGTCAGAAAGAACTTCTGATAAATCAAGAGTACAATACTTCTCCAACATGTATGTACAACTGAGATTTACTTCTAATAAAAAGCACTAAACCTCCTGCTGGACAATCATCTTTCTTATTTCCTATGATGGGATTGTAATACAGATTTGGGAGTAGCTGTAGATAAAAATATAGCCAGGCGTGGTGGTGTGCACCTGTAATCCTAGGGGAAGCTGAGGCACAGGGATCGCCCCACATTCAAGGCCATGCTGGGCTACACAGTGAGTTCAAGGTCAGCCTGCACTGCATAGCGAGACCTCGTCTCAAAAAAAACGGAAGGCAAAAAAAAGATAAGAATATAACTAAAAGTGTGCCAAAGATCTTTTTCAGAATTCTCACATGAGAAGTTTTTAGTTGTGCATGCATGTACAACCATGTAAAGATATTTGTATTTTATAAAGTAAAGATAGAGTCTTAAATTCCCTGAGTGATAATCTCATTACAAATTTTGGCAGAAATGACAAGAACACTAGGTTAATTCAATTATGCAGAAAAACCTCACGAAGTTTTTTAAAATGCTGGTTCAATATCACCTATTTCAATAGTAGAAAACAGTATCTTTCTCAAAATTGGCTCAAAAAGCTATAGTAAAAAAGAGAAAGAAGGAAAAAAGGATACAGTGGTTTACTCAAACCAACTGCCTTTCATGTCAAGGGTACATCTGGTTCTATACTGTGAGTAATTTTTAAATGCTGTTCAATCTTTTATGCTTAATCTAGGTTTATAAACTGATCCCTCAAAATTTTTTTTTTTTTTTGGCGGTACTGGGGATCGAACTCAGGACCCTGCGCTTGCTAGGCAAGCGCTTATTCCACTGAGCTATATCCCCAGCCCCAAGAAGGAAACATCCGTTCCCTCCCCCCCCCCCCGGGACCGGGGATCGAACTCAGGGCCTCAGTGCTTAGCGGCAAGCACTTAGCCCACTGAGCTGTACCTCCAGCCCTGATCCCTCAAATTTGGTAGAGGCTAAAAACAATTTTTCTTTTCAGGAGGAAAGTGTATTTTGAAAATGATATGCATCTTCAAGTTCTATTTTTTTTTTTAGTCCTTTCTTTGAATCCAGGATATATGTTCAATGATGCTGTTAGAGATTACCTGTCACACTATAACAGAATAATAAAACCCAAGTTGACAAAATTTTAGCATTAAAGTTGGTTTAACTATACCACCTTTTTCATGAATAGCGCTTCTCTGTTTAGGAAAAACTTAACTCTCAATTATGCCTACTCACATGAAAAACTGGGAACCATTGGTATGTTTCCCTCGATTTGCCATTGACAAAAGGAACGCTCTGTCATGTTTGAGAATAAAGTTTTCATCTGTTTGAAGAAAACACAAATTTATCAGTTTCCAATTATAAGCCACTTCTAAAGTAATGTTTAAGTAGTAAATAGAAAGCAAAGGACGAAATTTCTCTTCTGGTCAGTACAGATACTTGACAATATTTAGAAATTTTTTTTTAACTAATCAAATTAACAAGAGTACAAAAGGCCAAAGGATACTAATTAAAGCCTTGAAGAAAAGAACATGTATTTAATACTTTATACCAACAGCCTTAGAATAGTCACTTTTAGTAGTAACATTTTTTTGTTAAATGATATACAAACTATCAACTCTCAGGGAAAACTAGAAAGAATTTTTAGAAAAATCCCTATAGTAAAGCTTATTTCTTCCAAATTTTTCAATTAATCTGATGGATAGACTACACGTGTGGACTTTCACAATCCTCTTATGTGCTTCGTTGTCATGTGTTAAATTTATTACTCAATTGAACTGATGAAGTAGATTGTGAGAGCAGAAAGCACATCAGAGCTGTAGGGATCTGTCTAAATTAAGTACATGGGGATACAAGGAAGAAAATTTTATAAACATAAAACGTAAAGAAAATACAATTTTAAGGTACCCAAGTATTATCACAGGGAACAACCCCATTAAAGTGGGCTCTAACACTAACTTTAAATCGCTCAGGGCTAGTAAAATCAGCTAAACAGCTGTTTTCTACTAGGTCAAAAAGAAACTGTCATAAAAAAATCACCTGGAGATTATTTTAATTCCAGCAGAAATACCTTTAAAATTAACTTAATTTCCTGTTAATATTCATACAAGCAAATCTTTCTTTAAAACAAACAGAAACATAGAAAACTTTAAGAAATGATTACCTTGGGAACAGCCTTCTGAAAAAGAGTAGTAATCCATTTTCTCCCAAAGGAAATATAAAAGACTATTATAACACTGAAGTTTTTTAAGTATTAAAACCTAGCAATACTGGATCCCACTATAAATCTCTGCAACTGACTTTTCTAAGGCTTTTTGGGGATAGTGCAATAGTTAGATTTATGCAAATACTATGACTGTAGGAATAAAACACGATCGTATAGTTCCAGTATACAAAAGAAAACATACAAACCTTTGAGAAAGGAGAAAATACCAACTTTTACTCAAAGAAATTGTGTGGTTGAGGGGAAAGAACACAACTAGATTCTTTTCCTCATGTAGAACTAATAACCCATTGGGAGGAGAAAAAATATACAGATGCATGTATGAAGTAACAAAGAATTTCCCAAGTCTTCAAGCAATATAGAAATCCAGACATAACCTGACTCAGACTGTCCATAAATTCATTAGGAAGGGTGCAAGGAAACAGAACTGGAGTTTGTGTTACTGAGCTTTGTTCTCTTACCTTTTCATTTTGCAAAAGACCACATTCTCTATAAACAAAAGAATATGTTGACAGTTTTAGGCAGGAAGATAGGAGTTTTCATGTATAAAGTTGCCTAACCTCCATGCTGAAAGTCATGTTTAACCATAAAGTTAGCCTTAATTAATCTTGTCAATTTAAAGTTACATATAACATATTATTTATCCCCAAATTCATGCAAATAAAGTATTTTCATGCAAGCATTAGTTTCATGCAAAAAGTGAACTATAAGTAAACTTCTTGTCATTAAAAGTATATGACCAAACTTGCTTTAATAACAGAACTGAAAGAAAAGAACACAAAATACTAGGCCTTACCTTTAAAATATCCACCATAAATGGATTCTCCACCTTTTCCATTACCTGCAAATGAGTTACATTGTCACAATGAAAATGAAAAATATAGTAATTAATCCATACAAATTATTTGGATGGTTTCAATTTGCTAAAGGAAACTTTGAGCCTTGTAACTGCTACAGATGATCATAATCCCCAATTAACTTCATCTTTAAAATATTACAATAAATGCTATCAAAAAATGATCTCCCTGGCACATTTATTTGAAGCAGTACCATATCAACAAAATTACAGAATAAATGCAATTGGACAGAACTATGGCATTCATTATCAAGGAATTCATCAAGTAATTACATGATAGTCCTATAATAAATTATACAAAAGCAAAATAAAATGTCTCAGTATTTTACTTTTCATACATTCTTGATCTAAAACATTCACCAAACTATGCATTGACTACATATGTATATCATTTTGTGATGTAGTATTTACAATTAATAGTCATGAGACACTGACAGAGCATTATTAGAAATATAACTTTTAGCTCTACCTTCACTGAAGTCCCCACCCTGAATCATAAAGTTTTTAACCACACGATGGAATGTAGAACCTTTATAACATAACTTCTTTCCAGTTGTTTTCCCAAGGCCTTTCTCCCCTGGGGGAAAAAAAAAAAACAAATATGCTACAAACCCATCCTTTTATAGAAAGAACTTCCTAATTGCTGGGGTCTGTATGAGACCTAAAAATCAGAGTAAATATAAATCAACATGCACACACACACACACAAACCAGGAAGTAAAGCCACACAGCATCAGAGTATGGAGTGGTGTGGTACAGACTCTACATGCTACAGATGGTATGTTTGCTTCTGTAAAGAACATAATCAATGAAACTGGTGCAAGGGGTGTAATGTATATTCAAGTATTGTCTTTAAAATATTAGCCTGCTATTTCTAATTTTAAACTAAGCCTATTTCCATTTTTCTACTCATTTAGAATGTAAAATCAATTACACATAATAAAAAATTTCATTTAGTTTTGCCTCTCCACCTTTCAAGCCTAAATTTCTTGTGCAGTATACAGATGGTGTATGTGTTAAAAGTATTGAAATTTGTAAAATTATACAAAGACCAATCAATTTTGAATATGCTTATTATTTTATAAACTACAGTGTAGAAAGAAGATTCCATTACACGAAGTAGTCTTACTTTTGTTTTTTATTTTTAAGACCATTTTTTTCCTCCTAAAGAGATGATTACTTAATTTCAAATAGTAGAGTTTAAAAAACATTTCTTGTTGCAAAACAGTTCACAGACCTTTTTATAAGGAAAATATCTACTCTGTAAAACCAAGGTAAAACTGTAAGCTGTAACTTTTTATTGGAAATAATTTTAAAATTCACTTACCTGAGCATAGGCAAAGGAAGTTTTTACATGTTTTTGGACATATGTCAGAGAAGAGCTGAAACATAATGCGACCAACTGAAATAAAACACACAGGGTGGTGGGGAGTAAGCAAGGTGAGGAAATATAATATGTACCCTATGTGAGAAAAAAAACAAAGACAATAAACTGGAAGACGCTGGACCCCTCCAGGAATGAGTGTATATCACATCCTAAAACAGTTTGTTCTGACCAGTTCTAGGAAAAAGCAAAAAAGCTCTACTGTACTCTATTTCCAGGCTTCTTCCTTTATGTAGGAGCTGTCTGGGGCCAACTTCCCGAATTACATCACCCACACTGAACACTATTCTATTCCCTCAGAGGGCAGAAAGAGAAAGACAGAACAACCTAGCTGGTTCAGTGGCACAGCCTCTAATCCCAACTCCTCTAGAGGCTGCAGCACTAGGACCGCAGGTTGAGCCCAATCTCCGCACTTTATAAGAGCCTGTTTCCAATACACAGGATGTGGAGGTAGGTCAATAATATACCTCTAACTTGGCAGCAATATTTCTCTCATGAGGCACGGCTCAGAGTAGAGGTTTTGTCTCTTCTATGACACTGAGTTGAGACCAAAACAAAAAAACACATAAAAATAAAGCTAAATTGGTTTGGCCTCAATTCCATCACACAAGGTTAAAAACACTACCACAGCCAGGAAAAAAGTGCCCTGGAAAGGACAGATGAACCTGGTCAGGCCCAGAAGCATAATAAAGGCTGAAGTACGAATATTCAGACACTGGTTAAGGCTGCTTTCTTGCTGGGGGTAGCACACTCTTGTAACCCTAGCACTCCAGAGGCTGAGGCAGGAGGATCACTGTGAGTTTAAGGCCACCCTGAACCATACAGTGTATTCAAGCACAGCCTAAAATACACAGCAAGACTCTGTCTCAAAAAAAGACTGCTTGGGGCTGGGGATATAGCTCAGTGGAATAAGCGCTTGCCTAGCAAGCGCAGGGTCCTGAGTTCGATCCCCAGTACCGCAAAAAAAAAAAAAAAAAAAAAAAAAAAAAAAAAAGACTGCTTTCACAGCCCAGTGATTTAGCTCAGCAGCAAAGGCCTGCCTGACAAGCGTGAGGTTGTGAGTTTGATTCCCAGTACCAAAAAAAAAAAAAGACTGCTTTCTTAATTTGTGTTTTGGCAATGCTGGGAGTTGAACCAGAACTTCATGCTGAGCATGTACTCTGCTACTGAGATATATCCTCAGCCCTCCTTTTTAAATATACATATATATATATATATATATATATATTACACACACACACACACACATATATACATATATATATGCAATTTGAAGAATTTAAAAACAAAAGGCAAGATCTGGTGGTGCACACCTGTAATCCTAGCCTTCCAGAGGTTGAGGCAGGAGGATCCCAAGTCTGAAGCCAGCCTGGACTATGGGGCAAGTCATTACATAGATATTTTTACGACTGTTCAGACTTTTGCCCCACCCTTGGACTTACGACCCACATTTAGACTTATGATGCAGTAATGTAAGTGCAGCGTGGCCTCACCGTGGCCTCTTCTATGTGAGCCCTGCACGTCTCACTGATGGTGCGCATACTACGGAACTGTCGATTTACGTTGTTACACATCACAGCCTGCACACAAGAGCTGTGCAAATAAAGGCACAGTCACCAGGTCGGAGTCTCCTCTGACCCTCCCTTTGTTCTGACTATTGCAGTGCACACATCATGCCCAATTCCTCATTTAGCAATCACTCCAGTTAATGACTACTTGCAGAATGCAGCTTGGTTATTAAACAAGGGAATGTCTGTAATAATTAACAAATGAAAATAAAAACAAAAAGCCAGGTCAAAATTCATCAAAAAAGAAGAAATGGAAATATTGTAAGTTCTCCTCATGAAAAGGTAACCTGGTATTAATTCTCCCAAAGTAAATCAAATACTGAAACTGAACACTATAGGATATATACCATCAAATATTAGCTTAAACTCAGCTCACTGGTAAAGCAAACAGTAGATTTTCAACATTTTAAATGAATTACATTATTTTAACGAAAACAGCCCCCAGTCCTCTTTTGCAATGCATGGTGGCACAGGACTGTAATCCCAGCACTCAGGAGGGCTGAGGCGGGAGGACAGCATAAACCACCTAGTAAGACTGTCTCAAAACAAAGAAGGAAAGAAAGAAAATTAATTTTAGTACTTTTATTTTTAAAACTCAAAATAGAAGACATTCTGAAGGTATATTCCTTAAAGAGAAAATCAATCAGCAGTAGTGTAGTTATTTTCAGGGACAAGAGGCATAAGTTCTGATTATGAAAAATACTGAAAAGAAAAGAAAACCTGTAGTTACAATAGGATAAAGGTCACAGTGAATGTACAGAAGAGATTCTCTGGCTACCAAACAGATAACAAAGCTAGGATGACACTAACCTAACTCTCAAGAGAAATTAGAGATTTCCTTTCCCCAGAATGAGTTAAGAACCCCTGCTAATGTCTCTCTGCAAATTAATGGCTGGTTGGTCAGTTTGCTTTTTGTTTGTTTGAAACAGGTTCTTGCTCTGTAATTCAGGCTCACTTTGAACTTACTAGTTAGACCAGGCTGGCCTCAAACTTGCAGCAATCCTGCTGCCTCAGCCTCCCAAATGCTGAGATTACAGGCAGGTGCTATCACACATGGCTTTAAAGCTTTTTTTTTTTTTGTCTTTTTGAGGTCTCACTATGCAATTCAGGCTGGCCTTGAACTCACTTTGTAGCCAAGGCTGGCCTCAAACTCACAGCAATCCTGCCTCATTTAATAGCTTGTTTGAATGAATAAGACCTAAGGAAAATTTGTTACTAACAAGCATTATTTATAATTTAATGACATTTAGTAATCCTTTAGGGTCCATTAATACTATTGAAAATATTCTATTTCTTCTTCAGAATTACTTGCTACTCTACTGAATACACAGCTTTATAATGGTAAATCTGACACTGATTCCTGCAAACATCAGCACTGTGTTTTTAGTTAAAAAAAAAAATACATGGCTCAAGATAAAAATGACACCATGCAGAACTGGTTTCTACGCTAATCCCAAAGTATGAACATGCAGATCCTTAAAAATAAAAAAAAGACCAACATCAGATACCTTATATTAGAAACTGCAGACAACAGAGCATTATCTTCTGAAAAGGAGAAATATGCTATGAACCACAAATTTTATGCCTAGCAAAAGAAATACAATAATTAGCTTTTACCCTGCAGGATCTATTTGAAGCACTTGTGATTGAATCCATTATAATGCCAGATTAAACCTAAATAACTATGGTAGCTATGGTTGTAAATAAATGGTAAATGTTGTAAGTATCAGGAAACAAATTTATGTAATAGTAAAAACTTTCTGCTATGTTTATACACCTAAACCATTCTAATGATTGAAAAATCAAACAGTGGAAAGTGTACAGAATGAGAAGTCCTGCTCCATTTCCTAAGAACAGGTACTCACCATCACTAACTTCCCCCCTATATTTCTCCAATTTCTTCTCATACACAAGGAGATACTGATAGTCTTAGTTGTCTTCCCTTTTTCAAAGATAGCATGTTGCACTAAACCCTGTCATTCACTTAATAATGAAGAACCTGTCATGTCTTCAACGCAAAAATAATGTAAAAGACAGAAGTGAGGAATTACAGTATCAATAAAAAACAGAGAAGGCTGAATTGGTGACAGAAACTACCTATCCTCCTCCTCCTCAGTGAGACTCAAAAGATAGCCTTTGCTGAAGTAGATACAAGTAGCAAGGTATGAGCATAGGTAAATGTGTAATCACCCACAGGACAAAAGTACATATTTTCCAGCTTCTAAGGCGAAGCAACTCATGGTAAAGTACAGAAAACAAATGAAATAACAAGAAAACAAACAAGACTGGATAGGCAAAACAAGACCAGGGCTGGATGTTTTGTTTTTGTCTTTGTTGTTGCTATTTTTTCTCTTTAAAATAAAAAAAGAAATAGTTTATACTACCAGAAAAAAAAGTAACTACCCAAAGGAGTGCTGCTAAATACTGTAACTCTTCAGATATAACTGAATCACCTCTAATCTTCAAGTGACACTAACATATTGCTGTTTCAGAGCACAGCCAAAGATGAAAAGATTAATTTTATAAAGCAATAATAAAACTGAAACCAAAGGCTGTGAAAGACAAGTTTAAACAAAATTTTAAAACTCAATATATCAACCTCATTTTAAAATAGATAAAAGAAACTTATTATTGAAATGAAAGAAAAGCCAGATAAAATTCTATAGTAGAAACCAAAAGAGCATTTGATGAAATCCAGTATTCGTCCTTTAACATCACACACACACAGATATTCACCAAATCAACAATCACAGTCATATTTAAAGGTGAAATACAACTATAGCATCAATTATATTAAAGATAGAAATAAGTTGAAAGTGCTCATTAGAATCACTATTATGTAATGTTCTAGAGATTCTAGCCAATGCAAGTAGATATGAGGTGTACAAAGAACATTTTATTATTAGAACATTAAATATGCAAATAGAAAACTCAAAAGAACCACCTTACATATTAAAAGCCTAAAATGTTTTATCTTATGACCAACATGAACTAGTAGAACAGAAGAAAATACTGTCAATAGTCACAAAAGAAAAAAAGTCTAGCTACTTAATGTAAGTGTGCACGACCTATTACAACAAAATTACAAAACCGAGAGGCATTAAAACCAATCTGAATAGAAGAATTACTGAAAATTACAAATATGCTGAATTTTCCCTAGAGTAACAGATTTTGAAGTTAACTGTAGCACTCCAAAAACACTACTGAAATTTCTAGAGGGACTTGAAAAAATGAACCTGAAGGTTATCTGAAAAAAATAAAAACCACACATTTCCCCTCCTTCAAACATTTTATTTCAAAATTTTAAAATATACAAACATCTTTTGCCATATATATATATCTCTCTCTCTACATAAGTCTTTCCTGAAGTAACTGGAAGTTACAGACAGCACACTTTTTGCTAAATTATTTCAGTATATACTCCTAAAATCTAAAGGTATTGATGTGCTTTACATCTACACGCCCCCAAGTCTTATGTGCACACAGGCAGGGCTTCTGTGGTGTGACGGACTCATACCCGGGCAGAGGTGGAGTCTGAGAGGAAGAGCCCTCAACTGGGATGTGACAGAAAAGGCACATCTCCCTTTCTGGCTCCTTAGCCTCTCTACTTCCTGACTGCCTGAGTTGAGCGGCTTTGATCCACCAGACCTTTCTGCCCTGTGACTTCAGTCTGGAAGAACTACACAATTAAGTATTCTGAGCTAAAGAGTGACAATGCAAATCACATATCCTCAAATGGTTCAAAAAATTATGTGTGTGCAAAGGAGCTTGAGATCAGCTGGCTTGGACAACATGAGACCCCATGTCAAAAGACAAGACAAAACAAAAATGTGCTAATCCAAACACAACTATCTTTTTATTAAAAGTAAATAGTTAAATGTCAACTAAAAAAGCTCCTTAGAAGTGATAAAAATAAGACCCATCTACATTTGCTATCTATAAGAAACCCCTTTAAATGATGTAAGTAGGTTAACAGTGAGAGAACTAAAAGTTACATGACATGGTAATGCTAACAGAAAAGATCGAATAAGATCTCATGTGATCTCAGAAGCTAAGCAGGGTCACACCAAACTAAACTCCAAGAGATTTTCTTTTGTTTTTTTTTTGGTCTTTCTGAGACAGGGTCTTGCTGTGTAGTTCAGGCTGGCCTTGAGCTCACTTTTGTGGCCAGACTGGTCTCAAATTCACAAGGATTCTCTCCTGCCTCAGCCTCCTGAATGCTAGGATTACAGGTGTATGCCACCACACCCAGCTGCTCCAAGAAAATTACCAGGAATAAAATAGGTCATTATATTATGATAAAGGATCAATTTACTAAGAGAACAATCCTAAATGTGTATCCACTCAACAGTCTTGAAATAGTTGTGCATCTTTTTTTTTTTTTTTTTGTACCAGAAATCAAACTCAGGACCTTGTGCTTGCCAGGCAGGTGCCTGCACCACTGAGCTATATCCCCAGCACCAACAGCCTCAAAATAAATGAAGCAAAAACTCGTAGAACTAAAAGACATATTCATAATAAGGGCCAGAGACTTCAATACTGCTTTACTGTTAAGTAGAAAATCAGCAATGTAGAAGTGAAATGCACTATTAGCCAACTTGATCTAGTTGACATTTAGAGAACACTACGCAAAAGCAACAAAATATTGGTGATTCTTCACAAATATATGGGAAATACACCAAAATAGACCATATCAAACCATCACAAATTTAAAAGAACCGAAATCAAAGTATTTCCTCTGATCACAATGGATCTGAACTAGAATAAAGTGCACTGTAGAAAAACTAGAAAAAGTAACATATAGGGGGAGCATTCCTAAAAAAAATTCAAAGGGGCCAGGGATATAGCTCAGTTGCATAGTGCCTATCTGGCAAGTGAGAGGTTGTCAGTTTGATTCCCAGTACCAAAAAAAAAAAATCCCAAAACCTCCAATCCAAAACTTTGAATACTACATAACTTCATGTGACAGGTAGCAGTCAAAACACTGGCATACTAAAAATATGATACAAAATCATGTGTATGTAAATTTAAAATGCCATGTAAGTACATATGTATAACATGCATGGGAAACAGAAACGAATTTTGTGTTTAGACTTGGTACCTAACCCCAAGATATATCATTATGTCTGTAAAAATATTCTAAAATAAAAAAATCTGAAATCTGAAACTTGTGGTCCAAGTATTCTGGATAAGGGATCTCTAGCCTGTAGTTGGAAATTAGAACATTCCCAGGGCTGGAGATGTGGCTAAGTGGTAAACCACCTGCTTAAAATACACAAGGCCCTGGGTGATCCCCAGCATGGCAAAATGAAAAAAAAAGGAAAATAAAAGATGTTAAACACTTCTAAATAATTCAGGAATCAAAGACAAAGTATTAAGGAAAATTAGAAATATTTTGAACTAAGCAATGAACATATCGAAATTTGTGGAATACATCTTAATTTATCTCTATATTTAATATAATTAAATGCTAAAAAAAAAAAAAATATATATATATATATATATATATAATTAAATGCTATATTATAAAAGAAAGGTAGCAAGTTAGTGATCTAAGCTTTCACTTTAAGAAACTTGGGAGGAAAAAAGCCAGGTGCAGTAATCCCAGCCCTGAGGGAAGCTGAGGCAGAAAGATCTGAGGTTTGAGTCCTGCCTGGGGCAACTCGATGTGAACCTCACTCAAAATAAAAATAAAAATAAAATATTTTTAAAGGGCTGGAGAGCTGGGAGGAGTGGTGCATGCCTATAATCCCAGCTCTTGGAAGGTTGAGGCAGGAGGATCATTGCGACAGGAGGGCTGGAGAGCCAAGCATGATAGTGCATGCCTGTAATCCCAGCACTTGGGAGGCTGAGGTAGGAAGATCGTTGTGAGTTTGAGGACAGCCTGAATGAGAACGAGACCCTGTCTCAAAAAACCTAAAAAACAGTCAGACAGACAGATGGGGCTGGGATGTAGCTCACTGTTAAGACACCAGGTTCACTCCTCAATACTATGAAGAGTCAAAAGGATGGATGGACAGACAGAAGGTAGGCAAATAGAAAAGGAGCAAAGCAAGCATTAGAAAACAATGGTAAAAAACAAATTAATGACACTGGAAACAAAAACAATAGGAGAAAATCTCAATGAGATCAAAATCTAGTTCTTTGAAGATAAAACTGATAAACCTCTAGACCAGTGCTGGGAGCCCACGGCATGCAGGCCCACAGCCAGCTGTTATCATTGAAAACTCTGAAAGCTTCGCCATCACTGTTTTAGACAGACCAAGGCAAGACAACAACCAATATCAGAAATGAAAGGAGTCACTGCTATAGATATGGCAAACAACTCTAATAAATTGACAACTTAGGTACAATACAGAAATCTCTTCAAAGCCATTGAACACCAAAACTCATCCAAGAGGAAAAGACAATACCAACACTCCTGTATCTATTAAAGAAATAATCTAAAAACTTAAGTTTATAAATAAACAGCCCTAGAATTATTTAAAATAGAAACCATCTTACTGGCTTCACAGAGAAAAATGTATATACAATTAAAGACTTCCTCTTTTAATATGTACTTGCATTCATTCAGTGGCTTTATAATTCAAAAGTTAACCTGTCGGGGCTGGGGGTATAGTTCAGTGGCATAAGCGATTGCCTGGCAAGCGCAAGGTCCTGAGTTCGATCCCTGGTACCGAAAAAAAAAAAAAAGTTAACCTGTCTACCACAAATATATACATTCATGTTGCTCGTAATGAGAAAGAACACATGCACTGTACTCAACTTTTATCAATATTCCATCTCTCTAAGGGCTGCGGATATAGCTCAATGGCATAGCGCCTGCCTGGTAAGGGTGAGGTCGGGAGTTTGATTCCTAGCATAAAAAAAAACCCCTTCATCTCTCATCAAGGTGAACAGTATAACCAATCAGATGACCTTTGCTTATTAAAGTAAATCAAAGATACTATTCTGTATTTACATTAAGCATCCAAGAAGTCAAGAGTATTACTTGGATAATAGTTAAATCCTACAAAGGTCATTTCACTTCTTACAATCGAAGTGACCCTTGAAGCTGGCAAAAACTGAGCGCTAGCTAAAACAACAGACTGCGATAACTACAAGTACTAAATAAGATTAAATTGTATGACTGACAATTATCACCGGATTCACCCTAAACAATGGCAGCATTCTTTGTTTCACATGATTCAGAAGTCAGTCTACAAAGATTATTCTAGATGTTCAGGGCTGAAGTTCATTCCACACGCACCAAACATATTTCGGAGCTATTTCCCCAACAGGTTATTTACAAATCTAGGATGTGAATATGTACTATGAAAGGAACACTGAACATGCGAAAAGCCTGTGCTTTTTTTCTATCTTTCATAGGCCTCTTTCGTTTAATTCCTTAAGAAAATGAACGCTGTAAAAAAAAAAAAAAAAAAAAAAAAAAAAAAGAAAATGAACGCTGTTATCTGGACCACAGGTTCACTACTGAATAAGGATTAGAGTCCAGCAATGTTCAAAATATTAAAAAGAAACGGAGAAGGTGGGACTGGGGGTGTGGCTCAGAGGCAGAATGCTGCCTAGCCTGCTGGGAGGTCCTGGATTCAATTCTCAACATATGGAGAAAAGAGAAGAGGCAAAAACCTTCCCAAGCGCGTTCCCTCAAAACCCCCTAACAAGAGTGCAAGTTCTACAGGCCTTTCCCTACTAATTCTCTTCTCCAATTGCAGCCACATCGGGCTCCTGGCTGCTCCAAAATCAAACACCAACAAAAAACACACCCACACTCGGGGTCAGGCCTGTGCTAAGTATTTCTCTCTACTAGGAATGCTCTGAGTACTCGCCCTAAGTTACACACACACCTCACTGCTTGGATGTCTCTGCCAAACGGCCTAGTCTCACCGACTCACTCAGAGTAGTCCTACTGTGCGCCTTTGCATTCACGCCCCCAACAGGCTACAAACCGTGGACGGGGCCTTGCTTCGTGCATCATCTCCGGGGCCCGGAGCACTGAAAGCTCTGGGGAGAAGGTGCAGGGCAGGATGTCACCCCGAGATGTGCAGTGTGTGCGCCTCCGATTAACACCCGTCACACGTATCAAAGCGAGGTACGAGAGGGCCTGGCGCCGTGCCCGCCCCGCTGCCGCGAAGGGCACAGCCAGTACCAGGCAGTATCTTAGTTTCAGCGAGCACACACTAGTGAAAGGCTGGGCTCCGCGCGAGACAATGTGAAGTGCACACATGTTGCTCTTCCGCAGGCGCAGAAGGCCCGGGTTTATCCGTCACACCAGATGTTGCCGAAGGCTTTTTCCGCGAAACGAGAAATCTAAACATTCTTAAGGAAAAAAAAAAAGCGGGCTAACGCTCACAGCGACTAAAAAATGCAGAACGCGCGAGCGCAAACTTGACAGCGCGGAGCGAGCCGCCCCCTCAGAGAGGGCCGCAGCCGAGACCACAACCCGCCGCCCATTCCGCGGCGGGGAATGCAGGCCGGGTCGGAAGTGGGGAGCAGGGCTCGCAGGCTTTCCCGAGGAGGCCGCCCGCCGCCCGCCGCCCGCCGCTCACCCGGCTCCCGGTTGATCTCGATGTCGAAGTGACACTGCGGCCGGTCCTGCGCCCCCATCGCGGCCGAGGCGGCGGCGAGAGCTGCGGGAGAGGGGAGGACGTGGTCAGCGGGCGGAGTCCGCGCCCCGCCGCCGCGCGCCGACCTATGGCGACGGCGCGGGACGCGGGACGCGGGACGGCCCTCCCGCCCAGCCTCCCCTCCCAGCGGCGCGCACACACCTGGCTGGCCTCCGGGCTGACCGGCTCCCCGTCAGCTGAGGAGAAATCACCGCCACCCGCACCACAGGCCAACGCCACTAACGGACCACCGCCTCCTCCCGCGGGCGGGCGCCCCGTGCCACGCCAAACGCCGCGAGAGTGGGAACAAATACCGCGAGAGCACAGCCTCGGGTGGGGCGGGGTCGGAGAGCGCTCGGGCGTACGGGTGTGCAGACGTGCTGAGCTCCTGCCTCTGCGCGCTCCTCCCCTGCGCGCTCCTGCTCCGCGCCGCGTGGCTGTCGCAAGTTCCCGAGGGGCGCACGGGCCCGCGCCCTGTGCTGCGGGCCCTTTTCTGCAGCCGGGCAGCCTTCCCTTTCCTGGTATCCTGAGACTTCCTCTTGGGTTCGATTTCCAACGCTGCCAAAAGGAAAATACATATTATTAAGATGGACTCTGTGCACGGAGTAGGGAATGGTCACAGTAGCTTGTTGCACACGTCTTATAGTCTGACAGTCTCAGGAGAAAGGATTTTTCCTGCCAGTGTACCCTCGGGAAAGACTGGCTGGCCTGATGAGGTCCGAATGCCCGTCTCTGGGTCGGTCTTGGTGCCCAGGGAGACCAAGATGCTGATTGATCACTCAAGGTGAAGGTGGAGCCAGAACGCAGGCAAGGAGCTTGGCGGCCCAGAGCTGGCTGCAGAGGCGATGGCTGGAATCCAAGAAGCCACCTGTTGTAACTATTACACCGGTCCTTAGCCCTTGTGTCACTAATTTGTTGTAAAGCGTGGCTTTATTGTCACAAAAGAGTGCTGGCACATTCTCTACAGAAAGGATCCTCCAATCCCCAGTACCGCCAAAAAAAAAAAAAAAAAAAGAAAGGATCCTCAGTCCCATCAAATTAAAGTTATAGCCCACTGCAATCAATCCTGCAGGTCAGAGGGGGTCCTTACCCACTGTACATGGACTCTTTAATTGTTTACTGTTCTATCCTCTCAATTCTTTGAGCCCTCAGCTCTGACCCTTTTTCTGGACACTAGCCTTTAGAAGTAGGTTGGGCTTGGGTACAAACTTTTCAAGTACTTTAGCGCTGTTGGAAGCCATAGGAATAAAACATAAGACAGCTGCTGTTTTTTGCTTTTTTGTATTTTTGAGACGGGGCTAGGGATATAGCTCAGCAGCATAAGTGCCTGCCTGGCAAGTGCAAGATCCTGAGTTAGATTCCCGGTACCAAAAAAACCCCCAAAAAACCAAAAAAACTTTTTTAGACAGGGTTTCGCTATGTAGTTCAGGCTGGCCTTGAGCTCACTATATAGCCCAGGCTGCCCTCGAACTCACAAGGATCCTCCTGCCTCAGCCTCCCAAGTTGCTGGGATTACAGACCTGCACCACCATGCCTGGCTTTCATTTCTTTCTAGAAGCAGACTCTAAGAAGATGATTTGAATGGAAATTGTTTAGGAATTGCTATGGTCTGAATGTTTGGGTCCACCAAAATTCGTATGCACATTGAAATTCTAGCCCTTGCAGTGCTAGTATTAGGAGGCGGGCCTTTGGGAGGGGATGAGATCATGAGACCTGTCCCTCATGAGTGGGATTAGAGTCCCTATAAGAAGAGGTCTGAAGCTGGACAGAACGGTGCAGGCTTGTAATCCCACCACCACGGGAGGTGGAGGCAGGAGGACTTCATGTACAAGCCCACCCTGCATGACTTAGCAAAATTATCTCAGAGTAAAAAATAAGAGGGGAGGAGGATAAGGATGGAGCTCAGTGTAACAATCCTAGTACTAAAAAAAAGAAAAAAGAGGCCAGAATGAGACCTCCTGGTCACACAAGGTTACGGTAGAAAAGGTGCGTCTATGGACCAGGACGTGGGCTTTCCCCAGACACCCACTTTGCAGGGCCCTGACCTTCTACTTAACCATTTTTTTCAGATGAAATCTTATTCTTTTGCCCAGGGTAGTCTCAAACTCATGATCTTGCTGCCTCAGCCTCCAAGTAACAGAGATTATAGGTACATCCCCTGTGCTTAGGGTGAGTCCTTGACCTTGGAAGTTGCTAGTCTCCAAGATATGAGAAATAATTTTTTGAGAGGGTGGGTCTTGCTGTGCAGTTCAGGCAGGCCTTGAACTCATGGTGATCCTCCTGGCTCAGCCTCCCAACTGCTGGGATTACAGCATGCACCACCGTGTCCAGCTAGAGAAATAAATTTCTGTTACTTATTAGCTATACAGTTACGGTATTTCATCATGAGAACCCCGAGGGGCTAAGAAAGAGCAATCCTAATAAACTGCATTCAGGGAACAACAGAATACAACAAAGATCGTGACTAATGAAGTGTGTGATATTAACCCAGCTGCACAGTGGGTGCCTGGAGTTTCATCCTGCTGGGCATCAGCACAGGAGTGCCTAACAATTGTCCCTCGGCAGTGGGGTGGGGACTGAACATTCACGCTGGCTCCTGAGAGCCCTCCTGGGTGGCAACCCCCAGTTTCTGGCCTCCGTGCCTGGGCAAGGACAGACTTCAGGCTTAGGATACAATGTTGGGCACAGAGGTGGAGATAGTTGGGAGTCCCCTGGAGCACAGGGGAAGGAACAAGTGGCATTGGAGGAAACCTCAAGAATAAGAGTGGGGTGTTGGGGCTGGGGATATAGCTCAGTGGAATAAGCGCCTGCCTAGCAAGCGCAGGGTCCTGAGTTCGATCCCCAGTACCGCCAAAAAAAAAAAAAAAAGAGTGGGGTGTTGTTAGCACTCAGCTCTAGGTGTCCCCCAGAGCCTCATGTGTGTGGAGATAGGGTTCTGGAAGGAGACTGGGTTATGGGGCCCACAGCTGACGGGCTGTAGGAGCCTAGCTAGAGGCAGGTCCCTCAGGGCATGTCCTGAAAGGGTCTCTCTCCCTTCCAGGCCCTTCCCTTCTATCTCTGCTGCCTGTCCACCTGAAGGGAGCAGCTCTTCTCCACCCCACTCCACCCCACCCCACCCCACCGACTGGGAGTCTTCCATGGATGGAACTCCTGGGCCAAGCTAAATCTCTGCTCCTTTAAGGGTGGACATTGAGGGTTGTGCCTCAGCCATGAGAACATCACTAAGACAGTGCTGATCTCCTCAGCTACAGCTGACAGGTCAGCTTGTTGTTTGCTGATCAGGTAGAGCTTAGAGGTTGAAAAGCCTAGACTTTTTCTGTCTAAGCAGCCAGTAATTTCTGGAGTCCTTGCAGCTCAATGTCTGGGCAGTTTGTCAGGCAGCTCTGAACCAGCGTGGTGTCCTGATCCATGGCAGGGTGTGGATCTCTTCTGTTTTGCCACACTTTGGGGCTCTCTAAAGACAGGGCCCAGGGCCCCTCCACTTCTGTTTTCCTCAGCACAAGGCTGGCCAACCGAGGGCTCGTACTGTGACTGAATCAGTGACATAGAGATGATACTGCTCTAAATGTGGACTCAAGAGGAAAAAAGCTGGACCACAGGGTCTCTAACTCTTGCCTCTACCTGCACAGCTAGCTCCTTTGATGCCATGTGTCGGGTCCCCTGTGTTCATGGCTCAGCCGCAGTGTTATCCCCTCAGGTCATCTCAGACTCTGTCCTCTAAGTAGCTGCCCAGACAAGCCTCGGCGTGTCACCCTGTGTCACTCTCTGAAGAGCATGATCACCATGAGAGGCTGCCCTCCTTTACTGTCTCTCTCTCCCAAGGTTTTATGAGCAAGAACATTGGTTTCCTCACTACAGTCTTCTCAGCATCTACTAACTGATGGATAAGCATTTTTAATCAATTAAGTACAACGGAAATGAAAACAACCTTCCCCTGAATGTAGTTAGGAAGGAGGTTTTAGCAACTCCAGAGAACACCTGGATTCTAAGGCAATCTGTGGTACTTCATTCAGAACCTAGGTAATAGATTAATTTCAATTTTTAAGGGACACTTATTCCTTTTCCAAATGTTACAGTAAAACCAGGTGGAAGAAAATGGTTTTAGCAGTTAGGAAAAAAAGTACAAATCTGGGGTTTGGCCATTCAAAGTTATTTACAACAATGGGAGGGCCTTGGTTACTTTTCTCTTGCTGAGACAAATACCTGATGCCCAAAATTAAGGAAGGGAAGGTTTATTTAGTTAACAATCTGTGGGGCTGGGGATATAGCTCAGTGGAATAAGTGCCTGCCTGGCAAGCACAAGGTCCTGAGTTCAATCCCCAGTACCGCAAAAAAAAAAAAAAAAAAAAAAAAAATCTGTGGAGGTTTCAGTCCATAATCAGCTGGCTCCAAGGCAGAGTGACACATGGCAGAGGGCAACAGTTCATTGCCATGGAAAATGGCAAAAGCAACAAGAGCAAAAGAAAGGAGCAGTGGCGAGCAGCCTCTTTCCTTCCCTTACATTGTACGCAAACTACCCGCCCCAGGGCGGGTGTAGCACTCACACCCATAATCCTAGCATTGGGCCACTGATCAGTCAGAAACTCTAAAAGTCTGCCCCATGACTGCATGTCACTCTGGGGGGATATCCAGACACAAACCATAACAGAGGAAAAAAAGACAAGAAGGTGTTTCACATTACAGACCCCCTCCCACTCAAAGCCTAGTCCTTGCTTAGCAAGTCAAAAAAGAGACGATTCACATGCTGGAGGTTTGAACTTAAGTAAGACATTTATAAAAACGTACACCAGACAGCCCAGGTGCCACTTGGCACAGCACAAGAGACTAAAAACTCAACATGGGAAGGCTGGACATCCAGGGCTTGGGAGTATAAGCACCCCACTTCTGGCTCAGGGATCTGGGGATCAGAGTAAACAGAACCTACTTGGAAAAGAATTAGGAGAGAAAACTAGTGATTGCCTTCAGGAGGCGAAGGGGCAGGGAAGGAGGGCCATCTGCAGCTGCCTTAAGAGGAATACCAGGTGGCTGATGGGAAAATCCACAGGAGGGAGAGGAGGAGACTGATGTGGCTGGGAGGGAGCAGCAGGCCCCTTCCTTCCAGGCACAGGAAGGCAGCCAGGGGACCAGGTCCAGGCAGTGACCTCACAAGGCAGCACAGTTTTTGCAGCTTAGAGATCACCCACCTGCCTCCACCCAGCTACTCATTCTGCTCAGCTCAGGCCAAGGCAGGGCAGACTCTGCTTCGAGGCAGTAGATGGCTCTGTGGCCTGTACCCGGCCTCCTCTTCAGTCTCCTCCCTGGGTGGCAGCACTAGCCTCTGCCCCCTTGGCCTGGGGCACCTGGCTCTTGGGGGTGGCAGCAGCCTAACCTTCTTGGGCAGTGCCTTCCGCACTGCAGGCTCCCATCTTCTTCTGTGGGTGAGGAGGCAGAGGAATCACCCTACCCTCCTTCCCACTTCTCTGGAAGGTCAGGCTGCTCAATTTAAGAGGCTTCTTGAAAGAGAATTTCTTTTTACTGGGGGCCTCCTGGGGGCCTCCCTCTTGGCTTCGGCGCCCTGGATAGGGGTGCTGGCTCGATGGCATCACCAGTGACCCTGGCTGCCTCATCTGTTCCGATCACAGGGTGGGGGGAGTTTCCACTGCTTTTCACGTGGCCATTCTCTTGTCCGATGGCCTCCTTGGCTGTCATGTCACTCAGGAAAACCTTGGTACTCTGGCTGCCCAGGATGTGGGTCCCCAGGCTCACACCTGCGGGATAGTTGGGTGGGTGGGGTGCAGGGCAGGGTGTCAGGGACACTGAGCTGTGCTCTCCTCTGATGTCCCTGCCACATTCCAAGCCAGAATGCTGCCCTAGCTTAACTTCTGAAAACTGCTTTTACTGGATAGAATAGATTAAAAATATTATATGAGGTAGAGTAACACTACAATTAAGATACTATGTGGCCAGCTTCAGAAATAGGCTCAGATCTCTTCAGTACTGGAAGTTTACTGCAAAGCCTCAAAGGCATGAAGACAGCACTGACATCATTTTCTTGAGAGCAATGTCATTACCAGGAGTTCCCAGAGTTGACTCCGTGGTGTGGAAAAACATTTTGCAGACTACCTGACCTCACATTATCATCCCTGTTAGTCTGACCTGCCATATGCACATCCCAGGAATGTGAGGACACAAGTCAAGAGGAGACAGACAGACAGAGACAGAAAGATGACAAAATGAAAACAAGGCTTTTGTAAATAAGGAGGGGAAGGGTTATAAGGAGGGGAGGGGAACAGGGGAAAAAACCAAGAATCAAAATATATTATGTAGAGGTACAAATCCCCTATGGTGAATGTGATCTTTATGTGTATCAAAACTGGACAAATAAGGGCTGGGGATGTGGCTCAGTGGTAGAGCTTTTGCCTTGCATCCACAAGGCCCTGGGTTTGATCCCCAGCACCACAAAAACTGTAGCAAGCTTCAATTGGTCTCTTCTCGTACCCCGGATGAGAAAATGAGAAAAATAAAGACAAGAGACAAGAGCTGGGATCAGGCGGAGTTACGTCTCGCCTGGTGAGCAAGGGGACTGCCCCAAAACAGTAGTGTTTATTTATACCCTCCAGAGAGGTTGGTTAATTTCTGCCTCCCTGCCCAGCAACCAGTTAACAAAGTTACAATGGCTTATTTACTCTGAGGAGCTTCTGTGTTCTCAGGCTGGCTTCATCCTGCATTTGTAACTATTTTCCAGCTTCAGCAGCTCCCAACAAAAAACAAAAACAAAAAAAAAGTGGACAAATAAAATTTTAAAAACCAAACACTAGAAAAAGCTTAAATATCTACAAATAGTTTGATTTTAAAAGTAAGGTATGCCCATTGTAATGCCAAAATATTCAGTATTGCTCTTTACTATTGATTGGCAAGTGAAAAAAGTTGGGTGTGATGGTGGACACCTGTAATCCCAGCACTTGGGAGGGGAGGCTGAGGCAGGAGGATCCTTGTAAGTTCGAGGCCAGCCTGGGTGAGCTCAAAGCCAGGCTGAACTGCATACCCTCTCTCAAAAAGACACACACACACACACAAAAGAGAAAAAGCAAAAAGCAAGGAAAAGAACAGTATGAACAGCCTATTATTAGATTTAACTTTAATAAAATTGGTGTGAAAATTTGAACAAAAAGAGGCTGGCTTGGAAATCCAGACCTCAGTGGGGACCAGATTGGCACTGCGCTGGAGAAGCCAGCCAGCCTGCACAGAGGCTCACATAGAGAGGTGATTCACACACATGGTGGTTGGGGCCCTGGGCCCACGGCTGTCCTGCAGTCTGGGTCCCGGTGGCGGGATGGCTCAGGCCTGGGCCTTGGGCTATCGAGCTAGCAGGGAGCGGTGTCCTGAGAGCAAGATGGTCTGTGCCTGCTGCTCCAAGTCTCTTCCTGCAAAGGGCTGCCTGACGGGGAAGCTGTGGCTCAGCAGCCCCAGCTGTGCTCAAAGCCTTCGGATTTGCCCATTTGTTCTCTGCCAGCAGCGGACAACGCCCTGCTGAGAGCAGGGAAGGAAACACAGCCATGGCAAACCTCCTTCCCCAGGGCACCTGGCCTTTGCGCAGAGCTCTGCCCCATCCACACTTAAAGCCGCACTTAGTGCTGTGGCTTGAACGGCTGCTCTGAGCCAGGTCCCCCGAGGAGGACCTCAGGTGCTGTCACAGACCCTGCACACCTGATCCAGGCAGCTTCACCCTCGCTGGCAGTCAGGGGGCTTCCTGTGGCCTCTCACTTGTCTCTCCTGTTGCTTAGCAACCCCTGTAAGGCTGCTTGTCAGTACCGGGAGTAATGCCCTGGGGACAGCCAAGTGCCTCTCAGGGGCTTAGCTGCTGGATGCCCAGTTTCACACTATTAGCGGTTTCTCCTCCTTCCCATGGCTTTCCCCTGGCATCCCAAGACCACCACCCAAATCTCCCTGCTCCAAAGGCTCATTTGAGGCCCTGATTCAAGATCCCCACCCGAGTCTGTGCAGCCAGGAGTCAAGCTACCCTCCCACACCAGCTGACAGTCACTGTATGGATCTGCAAGCCCAGCACTGGGAGTCCAGCCTCATTAGGAAATCTTACATTTAAATGTTAGCAACTAATTCAAATCTAAAAGCACTGCACAGCCCAACACATTTGCTGACCAGGTGAGGCCCAAGACGCCCCGCGTGTGCCCACTGGTAGAGTGGGTACTGGGAGGACGCAGAGGGGAGCAGGGGAACAGGCTGGCTCCCAGAGCATGCTGGGAAGGCCAGTGCCCTCAGGTGACCCATCAGAGCAGGGATTATTTACTACCTTATCTCACTTTCTCAAGCCTGGGAGGCAGATACTGTTGTCATTATCTCTTTTATTTTTTGAGACAGAGTTTTGCTATGTAGTTCTGGCTGGCCTTAAACTATGTAGCCCAGGTTGGCCTCAAACTTGCAGCAATCCTCCTGACTCAGCCTGAGTGCTCAAATTACAGGCATGCACCACCATGCCTGGGATTTCTCTTTTAGAGGCGAAGAAATAGAGGTCTCAAAGGTTAAGTGACAAAGGGTTACAACTCCTGCCTCCAACAAAAGGAACAGGGAACTGGGCTAATTTTGCATTCAATTAACGGGAATCTCTGCCTCCTCTTAAGATGAGTCTATAGAGGGAATTTTTTTTTAATAGAACACAAAGGCAGAAAGAATGACAAAATTAGAAAATCACCATTACTCAACCACACAGGAATTAAAGAACAAAGCTAGGCAGATCACATTTGAGTGTAAGGCCACTTCTTGATGGGATGTGAACAAAGAAAAAAAGGGGTGGAACTTTAAAACACTTTTAATGTGGGTGTCATTTGGATCCTTTTTTTTTTTGGTCATTCTGAGACAAGATCTTGCTATGCAGTTCACGCAGTTCAGGCTGGCCTTGAGCTCACTTTATGGCCCAGGCTGTTCTTAAATTTGCAAAGATCCTCCTACTTCAGCCTCCTGAGTGCTGGGATTGCAGGTGTGTACCACCATGCCCGGTTGGATCCTAATTTAGATGAATCAACAAAACAACATTTTGTGATAACTCAAGAAAATACACATTATCAGATGCTATTAGATAATAATTAAGAATTACTATTCATTTCTTTGGCAATGAAAATATTATAATTATTACACACCTTATGATCATTAAAAATACAATTTTTAGTCTGTAGTTTTTGAGGAAATCAAATGGAACACATTATATAGAAACTTTCTCCATTTTCATGGAAAAGCAAGGTTTATTATTTTCAATGCATGAATTAACATGACTGCTTACCATATTTTGCTCCTCCTTTTTTATTGTTAACATTGGCTAACTTTAAATACACAACTTACGAACAGCAAACACATTCAGGTAAGAACCGTGTCCCTGTTCATTCAGTGGATAGGTACGTCTTAGCATCAACACACTGGAAAGGAAACAAATTTAACACTTGTTCAGTCTCCTCTGAAACACTTGAAGTTTTTGTCCTTCTGCAAAGCTTTTCTTAGAAAAAGGCAGTTGCAGAGGAAACCTTCCAAACTATGAATCTGTCCTCCTAGGATATCAACACTCTTATTGTAATATGGTGTCATCCCAAGTGCAGTGCCCTATCCAGAACTAGGACAAAGCATCCTAGGATCTGTTTCATTGGGGACAAATACCTGAAATGCCACACTGGGGCATGCAGGTCAGTAACAGCTACAGAAGGTATCTGAGATTCTGAGTTTTGTTCTCTTTTATTAGTCTAGAATTTTGAGTTATGCCTTTCAAGGCTCTCAGTTCAGGGAAATGATTATAGGCAAACAGGCATCTGTCTTGCAGTAGGCCATTCTTTTTTTTTTCCCTTTTCTTTTTGAGACAGAGTACAGTTCAGGCTGGCTTTGAGCTCACTTTGTAGCTCAGGCTGGTCTCAAACTCACGATCCTGCCTCAGCCTCCTGAGTGCTGGGATTCCAGGCGTGTGCCACCATGGCTGGCTTTTCTTTTTATTTGCCCGAAAGAGGTTCTTTTCACTGGAGACTATTGTGGTCACATTAATATAAATTTCTGGTGGAGAATGTTTATTTGGTTTAACAAATGGAACACAATACTTGGGTTTTCTCATATATTCTGTAACTCTCTCAACTCCTGTGATAGCCCCAATTACACAACACCAGGAACCACTGTGAGACTGCGCATGTGTTGGGTGCCTTGTGTGGCCCTGGAACGGTGCTATAGTCTCTGCGGCTGGTTGAAAGCTCTGCTGTGGCTTGTCCCACTGTTACAGAGGTAGCTGGCATTTGAAACTCTAATGTCTTTTCAACTTTCAATTTTTGACTCTTCACCATTGGTATCCTGTACTAGAGGTTTTTCTTTTTTCACCTAAGGATTCATTTTTTTTTTTTAAGACAGGGTCTTGCTCTATAGCTCAGGCTGGGCTTGGCTTCACTATTTAGCCCAGGTTGGCCTTGAATTTGCAGCAATCCTCCTGTCTCAGCCTCCCAACTGCTGGGTTACAGGCGTGTGCCACCATGCACGATTCTTTTTCCTTTTCTATTTTGGAGGTTTTTTTCCTGCAAATATTTCTTTTAATATTTAAAGAAATATTTCTGGTATCTTTCTGTATTTTTAACTGTAGCCTTGGGCAATCTCTCAGCAAATACATCTATTTGAAAGAAGTCATGGTGTAGAAGCTCAGCATAGAAGAGCTTTTGTCTGGGTCAACGTGTAAAAAATTTACCACAAGCCAGGCATGGTAGTACACCCTTATAATCCCAGCATTTGGGATGCTGAGGCAGGAGGACTGCTGCAAGTTTGAGGCCAGCCTGGACTACACAATGACTTCAAGGCCAGCCTGGACTACATGGTAAGACCCTGTCTCAGAAAACGAAAAACAGAAACCCACCTGCAACTTCAGAGTTTAGAATAGTGTCTTTGAAGAGGTTCTATTTCCTTGATTTAGGCAATCATACTCCAGCAAGTGCAGAATTTTTATAGTTCTTGCCATCTTGTAATTGCCTAAACACATAATATGACAGAGCTACTCAACAGCCCAGTCTCCAGGCAACAGTGGCTCCCCCATGAGCATTTTAGTTACTAGACAATCAATGGCTCACACAACACCTTTGCTTCATGTGACATCTTCAACCAATAGTTCTGGAGCTCTGTGCCACTTGGTTGGTTACCAATCAGTATAAACCTGCCCAGGAGCTGCCAATGTCCATGTAAGTCCAGTCACATAAATCCACACCACTCTGGGAGACTAATATATTCTCTGGCTTTATACCTCCATGTATATTGTGACTGACAAAATCCAATTCAATTAATAATCTGACATACTTTTGACTACTCAGTAGTCTAATCCATTTGCAGAGTTTCAAGCCATCAAGAATTGTAGAGTCAACAAATTCAAAGACCAGATGCCACCTTTTTCTTATACACTCCCAACAGTTACCAAATTCTCATGCCTCAGTTGCTTTAGTAGCTTGCTTTCTCACATAGGAATTTCTTAGCCACTGTGTCATCATTCTAAGAACTTCACAGCCACAATTCTCCCAGTATCTTTACTCCGATACTTCTTCACACTAATTGCTTTCTTCAATCAACCCTAGATCCTATTCTTCTAGTTTAATTTAAAAGCAATAGGAATTTTTCTTGCATTTCCTCAGAGATCCTCTCACATGGAAGGATCCAAAGGTTTCCAACTTAGAAGCAAATTTGGGTTTACATGATTGCTGCTAAGGAACCCTAAGATGCTGACTGGGACTGTGTTTCCCATGCTGCAACTGCTGCAAACACAGTGCAAGTCCAGTGGGGAGCAGAGCTGCACCACACCACAGGCACTGTTCCCAGGGAACGGCAAGGCTTCGGGCTAAGAGAATGCACAGCTGCAGCCCGAGGACACAGCACCAAGTCAGGTCAGCAAGGCAGCTCCACTATGACCACTCAGGAATAGGTTGCCAGCTCTCAAGGTTTATTTCAAAATAACCTGAGAAGACAGCTGGGGGACCACATTTGCTGGTGAAGAGCAGACAGGCACCTGTCCACCTGGCAAGCTCAGTCAGAAGTTTCAACTCCTTTTTTCAAAGTTCAATTTTAATTTTTTATCAATCCACGATGATTATACTCATCATGGAGAATGGGTATATGTACATAATGTACCCTTTCTTGGGGTACTTGGAAGGGAGCCCCGAGCCTCAACCACACTAGCCAAGTGGTCTACCGCTAACCTACACCCCTAGCCCCTCCAATTTCTGCTGGTTGCCAGAACCTGCTCACTTTGCTCTTCAGATTGAAACTAAGACGTAATCTTAAAGATGTCCCCAAACACATTCCCATTCCAGGAAAGAAGATACCTGGAGTAAATTCACTGCGGGACATGATTTATTATGAAAATAAATATTTACACTGAGACTCCAGTTAAGTTAGTAGGTTTCTTCACATTTTCACATTTGAAAAAGCAGCAGAGATTTTATTCATGTTTTAAGCAGTTGAGATGATAAAGATCCTGTTTCCATTTCATAGAAGCCAGGTTATATCCATTCACTTCTACAACAGCCAACTAGAAAATTACTCCATTGCTTCTGAAGTACTGGTTGGGCTGGCATCTGCTATAGTAGCTAAGTAAATGAGATTTCTGTGTAACACTTGCTGATACCTATGGGTGAAAACAGCAAAAATTAGTAAAAGCTTGCTTTTACTGACCATGAATAAATCCTAGAAAAGAATTTACTCACTCTAGTGGGATGGCTCATTGCTCACTTGATTCAGTGTTATCAATCTGCTTGTTGAATTGAAGGAAAATATATCCAGAACCTCGGCCTTTCTCACTGGTCTCAGAGCTATTTCTCTAGACAAAGCCACTACTCTGTCTTGCGCAGACCATGGCAATGGTCTCCTAGATCTGCATCTGTAGCTCTGTTTCATTCTCCAAACAGCAGTCTCCCTGTTTTATTTTTACCTAAAATACTTACTGCTATGTGACTAGAGATTTCCTTCTTTTAGATCCTAGAGTCTAGAGTATCAGCTCCATGGAAGTAGAGCTGATGTATTTCTTACTATTGACACTGGCCAGTACTCTATAGTATTGTTGAACAAATTTCAAAAAGGAAGGAGGCGCTTCCATTACCAATGTGGGCTTACTGACCCAGTGCTTTTCAATCAAGGAGCTCTCTGTTCAGAAGGACAGTCAGACTAGGCCTTAGAAGCACAGTCTGTGTAACATGGAAAAGCACTACAGAAAGATTCGAGTAACTTTCTTTCCCTGCTTTAAAAATTACAGCACCAAATGTAATATTCTGCAACCACTCCCGACAGAGAAAAATATTTATTATAAACTGAAAAAAAGAAAATCGCTACATACCAAAGTCACACATCAAGACATACTATGACACTATAGGTGATTTTAGGGGGAAAGTAAAGCATGATCTTCTTAATTTTTCAGGAACAATAAAATAATATTCTAAGTAGGGCATAAGTCATGAGCTACTTTTGCAAAAGGACCTGGATTCTATTTTCTCCCATTTTGGTACTGGCCATTAGGTTATGCTGAATTTACCTTTGGCCTGACTTGGAAATCCTTTGGCGGTGCTTGTGTGTGGCTCACAGATTGACTGGGTGTTAGTAAAGGGAGGGAGCTTAGCAGCCGGACAGTCTTTCTTAGCGGGGGACAGGCTGTGCTGCTCTACTCCCCGGAGCCTAGCTTTCAGGAGCTCCATGCCTGCGGTCATCAGCAGGCAAGGCTGCACATGCAGGCGGCTTCGAAGGGAGAATAACCCAGTTCTCAAGAAGAAATCACATGTGACTCCAGGCTCTGTAAGCACTGGCTGTACGGTTTGGGATTCCCTTTCCTCGCCTGTAAAGCGAGGTTCATCTGTGATCCATCGATAGGATGCCTACTTTGTTTTTTTGTTTTTTTTTTTTTGTTTTTTTTTTTTTGGCGGTACTGGGGATTGAACTCAGGACCCTGCACTTGCTAGGCAGGCGCTTATTCCACTGAGCTATATCCCCAGCCCCTAGGACGCCTACTTTGGGACAGCCGCTGCATCCTCCGCCGGGCTTCCCCCTCACTGGTCAACCCGGACGGGAAGGGGCACTTACTGAACGCACTCGTTCGCGCAGCCCTTGTTCTGATACTCCACGATGCAACGGATCAGTTGGTCATTCTCTTCTAGGAGCTGCGGGACCAAAGAAACGCTCAGCGCAAGCGACGCGAAGACAGCGGTCAGGGATGTCCCACCAGGCCGGACTTCTCCGCGGCCTCTGCCTCGTCCCTCCTCGTGCGCTCCCCGTCCGCTTCCGTCCACTTCACGCCCGCTCGGCCACACGCTTCGCAGGCCTAAAGTCTCCACCGAAAGCGGTCTCTCCGGGGAACTCCCCGCGCCCCCCGCCTCCCTCTGCCCGTGACGTGACGACGCTCACCCGCTGAATCGTCTCTTGATCAACCACCGCCTTGCCTCTCATCCAGTAGGGGACGAAAGCCACAGACATAACGAGGAGCAGCTCAGAAATCAACCCTCTGGGAACTCGCCGCCGCGTCTCCGGATAACGCAAACGACGTGCGACGGTACACTTTCGAAGTTGATTGGTTCTTCTGCCTAAGGAGGGGGTGAGACAAAGAAATCACTCATGATTGGACACGCAAAGAGATGACGTATACGGTCCCGCCCTGAAGGAGCTGGGGCGGCCCGTGTGTGTGTGGCGCGCGCGCAAGGTATCAGCGTGCCAGACGTGGTGGTTGGAGCCCATACCCTTGGCTCTAACCTCACTGGCCTTTCGACCTTAATGACTCCAGAGCTCTTCAGGGCTAGACAACCCTGGTGTCAGCTGTGGGTCTCCTAACGATGCTTATAATGTTTGCAGCTGAGCGGACTTGCCCATAGTCCCACAGCTAAGAAGGGCCAAGTCAGAATGGAAGCCCCGCCCACTATCTTGACTGTTCGCGCACTGTGCCGTTACCGACTCCTTGGGTTATCTTGTCAGCACTGAGGGTTGAACTCAGAGCCATAGCACTGAGCTACACTCCCGGCTGGCTTGCTTGCTTTTTTTTTTTTTTTTTTTTTTTTTTTTTTTTTTTTTTTTTCTTTTTGAGGCAGGGTCTTGCTGAATGCTCAGGCTGAGCTGGAATTTGCGGTCCTCCTACCTCACCCTCTCTTAGTACTGGAAATACAGTACTGGTTTTTGTGCTATCAGGAATCAGACAGAAGCACCTTCGCATAGAACGGGCTTTTATTTTTATACTGGAACACAAAGGGGAAAGTTGTGGGCGGATAGGAACCCCAGGCTGACCCAGGCAAAGGACAAAGGAGTACAGGACCGTTTTTACGGCATCTATGGGGCAGGGAGGGGTCTTGATGCCACCATGTGCAGTGGGGGGGGTGGCAGTGTACGTAGTAACTATGGACATGGTTGTGAGATTTTGTCCAGCAGTACTTATGGCCCAGGAGCAAGTTCAAGGAAGACAAGGTTGGATTCTCCTAGGGTGTAACAGAAGAGTGACTGTGCCAGGGATGTCAGGATATTGGGAACCACGTCATAGGCATGATGGGCCCTGGACTTTCAGCTGATGGGAAGGGAATGAAAACTGAAAGGAGTTCCTTAACAGAAGAAAATAGAGGGACAGCTGTAGAGGGAAGTTTCTGCAGACCAGAGAACAGTGGAAGGGACTTGGAGAACAGCCAAAGGGCAGGGCAGAGAGCAGATGTCTGAGGTTACAAATAATAAGGTGGAGCTCTTCAGCGATGGTGCAGAGGTCCTGAGAGTGCAGAACTGAAAGTCTTGGAAGATGACTGGCGTGGAGCCAAAGTGACCATGACTGAGGACAACATCTAGGGGTACAGGCACTGTACTTTACCCCTGCCACTGGTCCATTCTGGTGCCAGAGCCCATCAGAAGTAAGGCCCTTTCCTAAAGCACCTATTCTGCAGGTTCTGAGAGGCCCGGCCTCCTCATTCGAAAGCTTCAGGTTTATAGGTCTGGCACCAAATTTTCTTCCTGTTTCTCATGTTAGTGCAATGGCCAGCAGACACACCAAAACAACACCTAGGATTTGGAGGCAGATTTATTCACATCAACGGGCACTGATCAGGATCATTCTCAGAATATCAGGCCCTGATCTCTGGTGGTCTAGGGCTTAGATGAGATAAGCAACCAGGAAGTACAGAGGCAGAATGGCTTGTCAATTGGTTTATACAAGGGATTGGTTTATACAAGGTGCATTATAGTGACCAGCTATGCATCATAGTGACCAGCAGTTTCTAAGAGACAGAGCAACTGGAACTGGAACTGGAACAGGAACCATTCCCTGGGCAACTAAGAAACTGAAGTACACTGGCTGGGCCAGGCGCATTTTCTGTTACTCTAGCACATATACTGCCTGGGGTTTGACCTCCTCTACCAACCCCAAACCTCCTGGGTTTTCTCCTTCGTGTCTGTTATGACTTAGCATCCTTATCACTTGTCACAAGGCCCGCCCTGGTCCAGTGTGGGAGGGGACCATGTGCAAGGGCCTGGACACCAAAAAATAGGGATGGCAGGGTCCTCTTGGGCTCCACCACAACTCTCCTGCTTTCATTGTATAATTTCTGTCTGGTTGTGTGAGCCTTGTGTCCACTTATGGTGACTTCCACAAGTCCGGTTCAGGCCTTAAACTGAACAGAAACTTGTACATTCCACTGCTATAGTGATATCTGTATTAGCTGCAGATAATTACATCTGTATTATCTGCAGAGGCCAAATGAACAGGACATCTCAACTGTATGAGGGGGACTCATTAGAGGAATTGGCTCACACAGTTGTGGAGGCAGAGACATCCCATGGTAGGTCATGTACAAATTGGAGAACAAGGGAAGCCAGTAGCATGGTTTGGTACAAGTCCATCCTGATGGAACTTGGCTACAGAACCAAGAAATAGGTGGTGTAACTCAGCCTGTGGCTGAGTCCTAAAAACCTGGGGGCAGGAGGTTCTGGGTCAAGGCCAAGAGTCAAAATGTTGGAGCCATCTGGAGTCAATGCTGAGGGCAGGAGAATGGTGTCCCAGCTCTAAAGGAGAGAGAGAGCGTGTCTTTCCTCTGCCTTTGTGTCCTATCCAGGCCCTCTGCTGGGTAGATGGTGCCCATACACAGGGGCAAGGGGCACATCCTCCTGCCTTGGCCCATGGGCTCATATATCCAACAAATGCACTCACAAGTGATGCTTCAGGGCCTGTGACGGCATCCCTAAGGCCAGTCAGGGTGACACCTAAAACAAGCACCATAGCATCCTAACCAGAAGTCTCAGAGGTGCCTCGAGTTCAACTCGTCTAAGAGAGAACTGTGATCTCTAGTCTCCAGACATGTGAATTCCAGTTGTCTCCTCTTCCCGGTCACCCCACCCACATCCCAGCTCCATCCTCTCTTGCAGTAGCCTCCTGGTCAGTCTCACCACAGCTTCTCTGAGACATCTCAGCTTTGATCTTAGCTTCAGCAGCGAAAGTGACTTTTACAAGCACCTCCTTTCCTGCTGCCCTAAACCTTCCTCTATGGCCTCCTTTTTTTTTCTCTAAGTCTTCCTATCCCACTCTTTTATTCTCTAATCTCTCTCCTTTTTTGGTGGGACATCGTACAGAACAACCTTTATTATGTTAGCCGTTAAGGGTACAGTTCTGCAGCACTTAGCATGCTTACACTGTTGTGCAGCTGTCACCAACACCCATTTTCAGAGCTTTTTAATCCTTCACAACTAAAATTCTGTGCCCTTTACAACATCCCCACCTCTGGTTTTCTTTTCAACCCTAGGAGGAGCACCTGCAGCCTTGCACACAAAAGTTTTTTGTACTCGCAGGTCTGTCCGTCTGAAACACACTTCTCTTTCCTCTGCCCATTCAGCTGCTACTCAGCGAAGCCTCCTCTGACGCCCAAATCCCAAGTTACCAGCCAGAAGCACTTGTAAATTCTCTCCAACGCCTGCTCCTGTAGAGCTCGGTGGCTACTCGAGAGGCTAAGGCAGAAAGATCGCAAGTTCGAGGACTGACTGGGCAACTTAGTGAGACTCAGTCTGAGCAAGTAAGTAAATAAAATACATAAGGGCTGGGATGTGGCTCAGCGCTCCCAGGGTTCAGTCTCTGGTCCCGCAGATCACAAAGCCACCCATCCCTGGCTCACTCCGACGTTGGCGTGCATTTATACACTGGTTAGTGGTGTTGGGCTGTCACCTTGCCCTGTTCTCGTGACACAGCGCCCTGGCGGGTGCGTCGCTCCCGTGGACTTTGCCTCCGTCCACGCTGGTAGCGGCCGCGGACCCCACTCCAGGAGCAGAGCGCAGTCCCGGGGCTTCTTTCCCCTCGCCCGGGCAGGAATTGAGCGCATCTCCCGCAGCCCAGCGGTGAGCCGTGCGGGTCTGGACCTCTGCCCGCGGGTGAGCGGCGGAAGGAACAACGTGGGAGGTGTCACCCCTGCCTAGTCCACCCTGATTTAGGCGGCGCGGCCCTTTAAGAAGATTTGACTGGCGATCCCACCGGGGGACAGCGGTGGAGGCGCGCCGGCATTGGCCAGTTTGGGTGCAGACGTTGCTTAGCAGCAGCGAATGGGCGGGCTCGAGGCGGGCGCATGCGCACCTCCGCCCACCTGCGCCCGGAGTCCGTTGACCTGCGCTGGGCGGCGGGCGGGCAGAGGTAGCCGAGGAGGCGGTGACGACGGTGGGCGGCGACACGCGGAGGCCGCCGGCTGGGCGAGGTGAGAGCCGCGGCGGCGCGCGCCCAGGTCGGGGGCCGGGGCGGGGCGGGGCTAGGCTGGGGTGCAAGCGGCGGGGCCCACCTGCTCGCTGCGGGGTGCGGTGTCGCCTCCCGCCGGGACCAGGTCCCGCGGACTCGCCCAAGGGTGGACACTGCTGTGACACAAACTTCCTTGCGCCCCGACCCCTGTCGGGGTGTTCAGCACCCAGAGAAGGACGCACCCGGGAACTAGGCGTGGAGACAACAGCGCCGCGGAAGAGCAATCCGGGTTGAGAGCCCGAGTGAGGTTTTTGGGGAGATCAGAAAAATGTGACGCCTCAGAGCCGATGAATAGGGTGAATCTTTATTAAACTTCACAAAGAGGAGTTAGCCCTGGCAAAGCAATTTTAGGAAACGGAAATGGAGAGAAACAATTGGTTTAACGCTGCTCAACGGAATTGAATTGGCACGCTGGAGTTTCCTCAGGAAAATACTTGCAGTGTTGTTATAGCTCCTGTTTAGTTTTTGAGACAGGGCCTCCCTAAAGTGTTCAGGCTGGCCTCGAACTTAGGATCCTCCTGCTTCGGCCTGTGGAGTCGCTGGGATCGCAGGCATACACCACCAGGACTGGCTGTGTAGCACTGATTGAAATGTTTGTAATATAGAAAAAATATTGGGGTCAGTGTGTTTTATTCTTAGAAGGAATTTAGAGATCAGTTGTCCCCCAAAAATGACTGATGCCCGGAGAGGAAGACAGGCATCAAAGCAATGCAGTGATACGGAGCAGTGGTGGTGCTAAGTTCAGCTCCTTCCCCCACCCACTCATCCCTGACTAGGTTTACTATTAGTACTCCACGAGAAGGGATTAGGGGAATACAGTAGCTGTAGTCCCAAAAATTGGGTTCGGAGAAGTGGGATGTGGTAGGAAGATCATAGGCTATTTCAAGAAAGTTTGAGTTTGAATCCCAGTTACACCTTCCTTTTCGGCGTTCTGAGACAGGTCTCATTGTATAGCCCAGGCTGACCTCAAATTCACTGTAATCAACCTGCTTCAGCCTCCTGCATGATGAGATTATAGGCATGTGCCACCACACCAGGTTTGAGTTAGTTCTACCTAATACCCTTAAGCTGTAGAGCTGCAGGACTCACACCTTTTCGTCATTTCTGGGTTGCTTGTGTACCCATGTCAGTAGTGACAAGAAAAAAGTCTGTGCATGTTCAGGACAGATGTGGTTGTTTTTCAAATACTGTGCATTGCAAGTTGGTTAAATCTGCTGGTGTGGAACCAGGGGACAGGGAGGGAGGAATGTGATGTGAGTTCTCTGAGCTTCAGTTGCCTGCTCCTCTCAGATCTTCACAGAACACTTATAAGGACCTTTATCTCCTCCCCTGCCCCAGCCACTTGGAGCCTCCAGGATCTACAGATTAGGCGACTGTTAAGTCCTGTGGCCCACAGTGAATCTATTAGAGGGCATTAAGCCTTAGTAGCTTGTTTTCCTAGTTTAAATGCTTGTCTTACAAGACCTGACCATCTCTTGGCTGCGGTAGAGATCCGGGAGAAGACGAGGAGGGGAGAAAAGACAGAGGAGCCACCTCTGGCGCAGGGCACAGCCCTCACCGGCGGAGTAGGGTTAATCTATGGCCTGGATAGTCTGTAAGCAGGTGGTTGGGTCAGGATTTAGGAAATGAGGGAGGCACATTAAAATACTTTCAAATAAACCCTAGTAACGTGGATGTGGTGTGTTTATTACTGCCTTGTGCATCTATGTAAAATTCCAGCCATATAGACTAAATCTTATTTTCTCTGAGGTAGAGATTTATTGTGGACAAGGGTTCAAAATGGAGTTTAGAAGTAAGGAAAGGGATATACAAACCTGCAGTTCTTGTTCCAGTGAACCAAAATATGGCAGCTAGTGGTTTGTTCTTTCATTCATTCATTCATTTGCTTGGCAGTTTCAGTTGAGTTTTCCTGGTTCCAGCCAGGCCTGGTGCTGGAGTACAAGGCCCAGTGCTCCATATGAGGTCTGGTAAGACCTGGATGACTAGCCAGTGTCTCTGTGTGAGGACTCTGAAGCTGAACTTCTCTTTGTGGAATTGATATTTTTCTGTAACTGTGGCATGATTTTCCAGATTCATACCACTGTTTTGCTATTATAAACTGAATACTAGTTATCTTTGAGTGGCTTTATTTTAATGAATCCTGAGGTTATAGTACCCTTCTGTTTGAAAATGTCCTGTAGTTATATTCCTGCCTCAGCCTCCCAGAGTGCTGGGAATCCAGGTGTGTGCTCCCATACCCTGTTTGTGAAGGAGTGATTTTGTGTGTGGGTTGTAGTGGTGGTTATGGGAATGAACACGTAATAAAAGGCATACTCAGATATACACACATTATACCAATGTCAGTGTCTTGGAATTGGTATCGCACTATGTTACATGAGAGGTAATCCACAGGGGAAACTAGGAGAAGGGCACATGGGACCTCTCTGGACCATCCTTGTAAGTCTCTGTGACTATACCTATCTTGGTTACTTTTCTCTCATTGTTGAGACAAAATACCCAATGCCCAAAATTAAGGAAGGAAAGGTTTATGTAGCTCATAGTTTGTGGAGGCCTCAGTCCCTTATCCACTGGCTCCAAGGTAGGGTGGATGGTTGGGGGCAGCCATACATGGTGACAGAAAACAGCAAAAGGTGGAACAAGCCTCTTTCCTTCCCTTACAAGTGTGTGCAGGCTGCCCGCCCAGCGTGGATGCAGCATTCACACCGCCAATCCCAGCCCTAGACAGTGAACCAGTCACACATTCTAGATTCAGGCACCTCCGAAAAGCCTGACCCCCTTGACCACTCGAGGCTTTGGGGACATCCAGACACAAAATATAACGATACTTATTTTAATAATTAAAATATAAGTAGAGAATTAAAGTCCTTATATATCATTTAAATTGACTTTTCCTTATGTCTAAGCCTTTTTTTTTTTTTTTTTTTTTTGATACTGAGGATTGAACACAGGGACTTGGCACTGAGCTGTATCTCCAGCCCTTTGTAAATATATTTATTTTTCAGATAAAGTCTTGCCAGATTGCTAAGTGGCCCAGGCAGGGCTTGATTTGGTGGCCCCAGAGTGCTGGGATGACTGTTGTGTGCCTCCACACCTGGCTGCTTTCACCGTTCTTGTGCAGCAGGTGTGTCAGTGACAAATTCTGTCAGTGTTCCTTCATCTAAGTATGCTTTGCTTTCCTCTTTTTTTTTTTTTTTTTTTAGGTAGGTCTTGCTGTATAATTCAGCCTGGCCTTGAACTCACTATGTAGCCTATGATTTGACCTCACATTGATCCTCCTGCCTCAGCCTTCCTAGTGCTAGGATTACAGGTGCACTACCATGCCCAGCTTTCTCTTTCATTCGTGAAGGATATTTTTGCTAAATACAGAATTCTGGGTTGCCAGGTCTCTTCCTTTTAGCACTTGAAATATGTATTATTTCCTTCTGTCCATTATGGTTTCTATGAGAAACTTACTGACTTTTGCTTCTTCTCCCACTATGTAAGGTGTCTTTTTTCTCTTGCTGTTTTCAGTTTTCAGTTTGGTTGTTGTGGGTGCTCATATGGATTTCCTTGGGCGAATCCTTTCTGGGCTTTGTGTCTTCTGCCACATTTGGGAAGTACTCAGGTATTGCCCTGAAGACTCTTCTTCCTGTCTTGCAGGAGTGACAGATTTTCTTGAGTGGTAGACGGTTTTTCAGGCCCACAGGTCTCTGAGGTGCTGTGCAGTGTTTTTCAGTCTCATTCCTCTCAGATTGTCCAGATTGGGTAACTTCTGTGTTGTCATCACATTTTCTGATTCCTTCTTCATTTGTCTTCATTTTGCTGTTGAGCTCATCTGTTGTTTTATTTTGGTTTCAATTAATTGTAAATCTTAAACATTTTAATGCCTTCCATTTGATTTTTTTTTAATATCTTAGAAGATTTCTTTGACGAAATATTTTAAACATTTGTTTAAGTTGCTTGTTGAAGCATATTTATGTGGCTGCTTTAAAGTTTTGCCAGATAATTTTAGCATCTTTCCATTCTACCTGAGATTTTCCTGGTTCTTAGGATGGCCAGTGATTTTTTTTGTTGTTGTTGAAATATAAATGTTTTCAGGTATTGTATTATAAGATCTGGATCTTATTGTAATACAAAAAGATAGGAAGACCTCCCATGTTCATGGATTCAGAGAACTAATGTTATGAAAATGGCCATACTACCCAAAATGTTGTACAGTCCAGAGAAATCCCCATCAAAATACAAATGATATTCTTCACAGGACTAGAAAGACATCCTAAAATTCATGCAGAAGCATGAAAGACTCCAAAGAAGCAAAATAATCCTGAGAAAAAAGAACAAAGCTGGTGGCCTAATAGTACTTGGTTTCAAGACATGCCACAGAACCGCCATGACATAGTGTTTTCATGTCGTGGTTGGGAATGAAAGCAGACTCACAGATCACTAGAACAGAAGAAAGGACCCAGAAGTAAATCCATGTGTCTTTGACCAACTGATTTTGAACAAAGGTGCCAAAATACATTGGAGGAAGAACAGCCTTTCCAGCAAATGGTCTGGGAAAATGGTATGTACAGGTGGAAGATAGAAATCAGACCTGATCGCTCTCCCTGTACAAAAATCAACTCCCATTGGATCAAAGACTTTAAGACCTCAAACTCTGAAGTTGCTAGGGAAAACACATTTGAGTATATTGGCACAAGCAATGATTCTGGGGTAGGACTCCAGAAGCACAGGAAACAAAAGAAAAACCTCACAGATTGGATCATATAAAAGTTAAAAAGCTTTTGCACAATGCAGGAGAAAGCCACAGAGTTCAGAGAGCCTGTGGAATGGGGGGGGGGGGCGTCTGTGACAGCTGGTCATCTGACAGCAGTTAATACCCAGATACATAAAGAATGATGAAAAGTAACCCAATAAAAACATATGGCAAGTCATCTGAACAGACATGAAAAAGCGTTTGGTGTCTTCAGCCCTCAGGGAGCTGCAGATCAAAACCCGAGGGCATGCCCTCTCATTCCAGTGTAAATGGCTGTCCTTAGCTGTAGAAGCAGACTTGCCAGGAGGATGTAGAGTGAAAGGGATCTTTATACACTGCTGTTGGGAATGTAAATTAGCATAGCCACTGTGGATAACAGTATAGAAAAACGTGAAAAACAGAAGTACCACACAGTCCAGTTATTCTGCCCCTGGATATACATCCAGAGGAAATGAGGTAACATCCCAGAGAGGTCCCTGCGTGGCTGTTTTCTGGCACTGCTCACAACCACCAAGGTATGGAACCAATCTGGGCACCATCAGCAGATGAATGGATAAAGAAAATACAGTGTGTATGTACGTTGGAGTGTTACTCAGCTGTAAAGAAGAGCAAGATCCTGTCATTTTGCACAGAAGTGGATGTAACTGGAGGATTTCATGTTAGGCCATAGATCAGACACAGGAAGACTACTACTGCACACTTTTTCTCACATGTGGAAACTTAAGAGAAGCAAAATGATCTGACAGCAGAAGAAGCACTGCTAGGGAGGGGCCACGGGGTCAGGAGGGGAAGGGTGGGCGGGTAGATGGGGACAGTCAGTATGCAGTATACACATGCTCATAAACACTCAGTGAGCTGCAGTGTGCACAGCTCGTATGTGTCAATGATTATGATACCAACAAAGCAACCACCACCTTCTGTGGGCTTTGTGGACCCCGCTCCTGTAGGGCAGGGGGGGTGTGATCTGCCAGAAAGGAGTGAGAGTCTGTTCCCACCTGCCTCTGTGCACCCCCCAGGGCAGTGAGCTGCTCAGAATTCCTGGGGATAGATGGGCATTTGGTGGGGAGGGCGGCTTCTTTCTGCACTGTACCCCCTCAAGGCAGAGGGCACTCAGCCCCGTGGGCCAGGGTGCACACCTAGCTCTTCATCTGCCTGCCCTGATATGTGGGAGATGGCTGCAGACTTTTTCCCGTGGTGTTTGCCAAGGATAGAGTGGTTTTGTTGAGGCACCTTCTGCTTTGCTAAACTGGACCTTTCCCAGTTCCTTGACTAGAGAGAGCAACTTTGTTATGGCGACTTTTGGGTCCTTTGCTCATGGGCATGTCTGTGTTGTTTTCTCCAACACCAAGTCTGGGATTTACAATGAAGAAGAAAAGGCAGCAAACTCACTCTCCTTGGGTCCTGCCTTCCTTGTGTACAGTGTCTGAGTTTCCGGCTGTAACTTGCCGAAGGCACTGTACAGGCTCTGATCTGTTTCCTTTGGCTTCTTAGTATGCTTACACATCATGACCAAACATATAGCATCTTGCTGTAATATAATTTGCTCCGTGACTTCCTTTCACCATCTGTGGGACTCAGTCATCCTTTTGAAGACTGGCTCCATGTCAGACATTTACAGGAGTTTGGAGGACCTGCTCTCTGGCTCTGTCCTGGGCTTGCTGCCCTGGCCGCCAGTGTTAGGTTAGGTGCTGTCTCCCTGCCTTCTTCTGGCTCCTGCCACTGGGATGTGGCACTAAGCTGCTTAGCCCCTTCTCCCTGGCCCCACTCAGGCTCTTCCTGTCCCCTCGGGCCCTGCTGTTGCTGGCTGCTCCCCCTCTTCCTCCCATCCCCTTGGGCTGAACCCGGGAGGGAGGATTCATGAGAGAAGCAGAGAGGGTCCCAAAGAAGTGCTGCGTGGTACATGGAGGGAGGACACCGTCTGCAGCACCTCAGTAACCAGGCCCCCTGCTGTGCCCTCGGCCCACAGGTGTCCCCATGCCTCCTCCCGTGGACCATGTCCATGATCTTCTTCACTAGCGTGGTACGGGTGAGGGACGGCCTGCCCCTCTCGGCCTCCACAGACTTCTACCACGCCCCGGCCTTCATGGAGAGCAGGCGGCGCCTCAAGGCCCTAGCTGTGCAGCTGGCCCGGTACCCAGGCCGGGGCTCTGCAGAGAGCCAGGACTTCTGGATACAGTAAGTACAGCCCAAGACCCCTCGTTGGGGGGCCCTGCCCACTGCACTGTGCTCTGGTGGGACACCTTCCTTGTGAGGACCCGTCTGCTCAGAGAGAAAGAAGCCAGTGACTTCCCAGTGAAATCTTGGGCTCCTAGTTTCTTGAGAAGGGGATATAGAATGTAATATGTTAGCCGGGCATGGTGGTGCACACCTGTAATCCCAGCACTTGGGAGGCTGAAGCAGGAGGATTGTTCAGAGCTTGAGGCCATCCTGGGCTACAAAGTGAGCTCAAGGCCAGCCTGAACTGCAAGTGAGACCCTGTCCCAAAAAGACAAAAAAAAAGAGGAGGAGAAAGAGGAGGAGGAGAAGAATGTGACATGTTTTACTCAGTATTTATTTGGTGTATGATACTGGGGATTAAACCCGGGGCCTTTGTACTGAGCTATATCCCTGGACCCTTTTAATTTTTTATTTTGACACAGTCTTACTAAGTTGCTCAGGCAGGCTTCAAACTTTTGATTCTCCTGCCTCTCAGCCTCCAGAGCCACTGGAGCCATACCTGCCTTATTTATGTGGAGTTAAATGTTCATTATTATTATTACTGGTAGTAGTAATAGAGACAAGGTCTCTCTGTGTTGTTCAGGCTGGCCTCAAACTCATGGCACTCTTCCTCTCCTCCTGAGTGCTGGGATTACAGATGTGTGCCATCGCACTTTGCTGTCACCATTATTTCCAAAGAGGAAGCTGAGACTTTTCTTATGGGTGCATAGTACACAGCCCTTCATAGTTATGGGGTGTTTTCTAGGGGTGCCCCAAAAGAAATGCCTTCTCTCTTTGTTCTGAAGGCCTCAAGTCAGCTCCAGGTGTGGCAAGTGTCCCCTCTGCAGGCTTTGAGGACTCTCTCAGGCCTGCACTGCCCTCTGGCGGCAGCCCTAGCTTCCTTGTCTGTTAGAGAGGATCTGCAAAGAAGAGCTGGGTGATGCCTGGAGGTGGTGCACTCCATGGTCATGTGGCCTTTTTGTGAAGGTAGCAGTCATCAGAAGAGGGCCCACCCTGATCCAGATCACCTCATTTCATCTTGCTGACTGTTTACAAATGAAACTCCATCCAGAGGCCTAGGAGGAAGGGCTGCAGCCACCCTTTGGGGACACATTCAGCCCACAGCTGAGGCCACTGCCCTGCAGGAACAGCTCCATCCTGAAGGGGTGAGGCCTTCTGAAGGACCCCTGTCCGGCAAGCCCTTCTGTCCTTCAAGCTGAGAAAGGCCTTTGATAGGACATTCCAGCTGTAATAAACAGAACATTAAAGCCTGAAACCTTTTTGCTGGAAGTGGCCAGAGATGTGGGCAAATAGATGTATACAGTCTAATGTGAAAGAAGCCCCAAATTTCCCCAGGCGAAGGGAGCCAGGATGCTGGTGGTGCCTGTGTGTGTGCACACTAGAGTGAGTGAGAGAGTGTGTGTGTGTGTGTGTGTGTGTGTGTGTGTGTGTGGTGATAGAGAGGCTCCTGGTGATTGGCCCAGGAAGCTCTGGGCTTGCCCTCAGCATTGTGCAGGGATAAGGCCTGGGGACTCTCATGGGCCCGGGTCAGAATGAGACCTTTGCAGAGAGGATGGAGTCGAGCTGGGCTGGGCTGCAATCCTGCTGACAGGATACTGGGTGAGGGGACACTGGTCTCTCCTGGGCCATGGATGCAATGTAAAACACAATCAAACCTGGGACTTGGGACCCCTGCACCTGGGAACTCCCATCAGTGTTGGCCCAGACCCTTGATACCCCTGGGGAGCTGACCTGCGCTGCAGCTTGGGTTGGGGATCTGAGGGAGGAGACGCCCTCAGTGATGCACTTCAGTGGAAGATACTGGAACAGGAGCGGGTAAGTTACCCACCCAAGTCCATTGTAGACACCCAGCCAGGTGAGCATCGGCCCCCAGAACTTGACTGACAGGGAGGGGCAGTCCGCAGAGGAGCAGAAAAGCTAGAAAGGCCTGCATTTGTTTTAAGAAACCAGAATAACCCAATGCCACAAGCAGATGAAGATGGCACGGAGGGAAGGTTGCAGGCCAGTCTTGTTTTGCCTGGATGGGAAAGGGCAAAACAAAACACCAGTGGATTAAACCCAGTGTCATGAGTGTATAATTTATAGAGACTTGGAGGCACAGGGGCCAGGGCACTTTAACTTCGGGAAGTGACTGATGGAGGTGGACGCAGAGAAGGCCGAGACTCACCCTGCCCACCTGTGTAAGTTATGCTGTGGGGTGGCGCTGCTGAAGGAAGGCATGGCCTCATAACGGGTCTGGGGAAGAGCCAACATGCACTGCAGGCACTCTGGACTGTGGGAGGCCGACAGGCACAGACTTGGGGGTCCCACAGCCCAATCCCGGGTCCTGGTAACACAGACACTGCCCTTGTGTTTCAGCTTCTCCTCTGCAGGGGATGTGGCCTGCATGGCCATCTGCTCCCGCCAGTGCCCCGCAGCCATGGCCTTCTGCTTCCTGGAGACCCTGTGGTGGGAGTTCACCTCATCCTTCGACACCACCAGAGTCAGCCTTGCTTCTAGGCCCTATGCCTTCCTTGAATTTGGTTTGTTACTTTTGCTTTCGTATTTCCTTCCTCTCCTGTGCATGGTTGTGTGCAGAGCTCGCTGTGTTGGGGGCTTTGACCCTCAAGGAAATACGTGGGAGGCACAGCCACATGACATAAAACCACGTCAGCCTCCCCTCAAGGTTTCACAGCAGGGCCAGCACCAGGGAGCCTGCACGTCCAGCACCTGGATTCTCAGGCCTGCCGAGGGGCGAGGGAGGAAGGGAGAGGCCTGGGGATTCTCACGACAGCCTCAGACAGTGCCCGGGTAGAGCACAGCCATGCTCATTCCTGTGTGTGTCATCGTGGCTACCGCTGCCCACAAGCAACCCGCCAACGTGAATGAAGTCCAGCACATTTTGCTGGCCCCTGCCAGCATGTTCTATCATGAGGGAGTAGGAAAGGGAGAAGCAGTGTGGCAGATTGTCGGTAATTCCCTGGGAGTTTTAAATTGTATTTTATTGAAGTATCGGTGTGCAGTAGATTGGAAAAGCGTCCTTTCCTCAGGAGCGTGAGAAGGGCTGCTCTGCAGGAGGCTGCCTCTTTCCTGGCTCGGCAGAGAGGCCTGGAGCTTGGGAAGCCACACGGTAACATGGTCTGTGCTGGTGGTTGTCAGCCTGGGTCTCCTTTGAGCTCTTTAGGGATGAGGGTAGAGGCAGGAGTTGGGTGCATTCTGTGGGCTCTGTGTTGCAAGCTGTTGTCTCTGTGGTGTCCTTGAACAAGGCTCTTGACAGCCCTTGGTCTAGGCTGGTGCAGGACCAGCACTTGGAAGTGTTTCTGCCTGTGAGTCCTGGTTCCTCTGCCATCGCCAGTGCGGCCTTGTGTGGCCCTCTGCCTGGCCCCTCAGTGGTGGCACCGGCATGGTCTGGTGCCACCACCTCAAGGTGTGTACACCCCCTGGTAGACCAAGAGCCCTGCCTCAGGGTCCCCAGGAACCTTCAGTCTCACTGTCACCCTCAGCCCCTCTTCCTGTAGGTCCTAATGGGCTGCAGCACAGTGCTTTGGATGCCCGCTCTTCTCCGTCTCTGCGCTGCTTTCCTCTAGGCGGTGCACGGGACCTGGTGGGGGCCCCTCCTGGAACCTCTCTGTCCTCACTGCCAGGAGTAGCTTGTGGCAAAGTCCACGGTGCTAGTGTCAGACATGAGTCTGCTTTGCCCGTCTGTATGACATTTCACTTCAAACACTTTTTAGGCTTTGGTAATGAATTGATGTTAACATAAATGGAAGCATTAAAACCAACCTTTTAAACGTATGCCCTGGTTTGCAGGACACATTTGTATTCATTTGTAACTTTTTCAAAGAAGCCTGTTTTGAGATAATGAAGGCAGGAGGAGCTGCTCCTTTTCAGCTCAGAGCTGTGCGAGCCATGCCTAGGGCCTCCCCGTCAGGTATGGTGACTCAGACTCCAGCCACTGAGGTCCCATGATACATCTGTGATGCTTTCTCTGCAATCATGGGGGACCCACCGGGCTAGGGCTCCGCATGGCAATCATGACCTAGATGTATGGCTTGCCCCCCAGACCTGGTGGACTCAGGCACTTGTCTGGAGATGTGAACTTGGTTTTGGGCTCGCTGCCTCGTACTGGCTGTCTGGTGCACACACCTGACCTGAGTTGCTCCTTCCACAGACAGCACCATTCAGAAGATGAAGTGGCACTTTAACCATGTGAGTGCCTCTCAAGTGCATAGCAGCTTGGAGAAAGTGCAGGAGGAGCTGGACTTGCGGCCCCCAGTGGTCCTCTCCCTGGAAGAGATGGACGCAGCCAGCAGGCTGGCGAACGGCCACGTGCCCGTGCTCCTGGAGCCTGGTGAGTGGCCCCACTGTGTTGTTGGCGAAAGGCTGCTGTGTGTGTCAGACAGGCTAGAAATGTGTTTGGGGTGGGAGGGTTACAGAATGACCCTGTTGCCAGGTGGTTGGAGAACATGAGCCGAGGTGGTGTCCTGTGCCTTGGGGGCCCTGGGTTAATACCGTCATCTACAGGGTGTTGAGCACCTGACAAAAGCGTAATTATTTTGTTTTTCTTGTTCTACAATTACATAAACTAATTATAACTGAAGTAGATATTTACAGCGTAAGCATCCTATGTAAGGGTATAAGAGTGGATCATAACCTGATAGAGCTGTCTATGCTATAACAGTCTAATTATTTTAAGTTTTAATATTAAACTCATTGCTTGGACTTTTAAAAGTGATGCATTAAAAATGTTCATGGTTTTGGACTAACTTTGTGTTTTGGTGTAATCTGTTTTAAGGGGTAAATTCCTAGATTGGCTGTGATGCCAATCAGTAAGTCGTTCTAATTTGCACTGGGAGGGAGACCATTTAACTGTTATAGAAAGAAGACTGGGCACAGAGCAGGGGCTGTGCCTCTGCCATCTCTTTCACAGCCATGATTTTCACCAGGCACTTGTGTTTCTCCTCGTCAAGCTCCCACTTTCCGCATGGAGCCTGTGACCGCCCTGGGAGTCCTGTCCCTCGTCCTCAACATCATGTGTGCTGCTCTCAACCTCATCCGTGGAGTTCACCTTGCAGAGCACTCCTTACAGGTAGTCCGGGCTTAGCTTGCAGCAAAGTTGCCCATGGGGTTACTGTATCTGTAAAGTTACTCTACACTAAGGTTTCTGTTCCTTTTTTCTGGGGCTCAAACCCAGGGCCTTCACACTGAACAATGTCCCTAGTCCCCTTTTAAACTGTAAGACAGGGTCTCTCCCGGTTGCCCAGGGGGTGCTTGCAGAGACAGTGGTAAGAAGTAGGCAGCTTGCTACAAGAAGCGCGGGCCGGCATCTCCCTGGGTACCTGAGTCACGTCAGGGGCTGCCGCTTTATTTACTCACAGCAAAAGTTGGGCTCTTAGACTTTAAGGTTCAGGCTCTTTTTTTACCCACAGTTTTACGTGAATAATTCCACAATGCTTCTTGTGTGTTTTCCAGAAAGCTGCATCCTTAGCACACAGGGATACAGTTCCTTCTGCTGGACCAGCCATCTCAGAGCAATGCTCTATTTCAACCCTGTTTTTTAAAAATTCTACCTATTGATTGATTGATTGATTTTTCTTTTTGAGGTAGGATCTCACTATGTAGTGCAGGCTGACCTTGAACTCACTACATAGCCTGGGCTGGCCTTGGACTCTCAGTGATCCTTCTGCCTCAGTTTCCTAAGTGCTGGGATTAGAGGTGTGTGCCACCATGCCCAGCTCAATCCTGTTTTAAAACAGTTGTAAATTTTGAAGTATTTCAAATACTTGGAAAAGGAATGGAACCCTAGTTAGCATATGTATCTTCTGAGCAGAACTGTAATGCTCGCCTCCTCCATGTGGTGGCCAGGGTCTGGAGTGTGGTGGGTGCTGGGCTGTCTGGAGTGGCAGCCGCCTGTCACCACCTCCCCTCATCCCAGTGTGGGGTGTGGCTTCCCCTCCTACTGCTGAGGGGTGTTGCTCATCTGGACACTAAAAGCAGCCCCCGGCTAGTGAGATGGCTGAGGCATGTTCCTTGCCTTGTGGGCCTCGGCACAGAGCAGAGTGGGCAGCATGAGGCAGTGGCTGTCCAGAGCAGAGGGAGCTGGGAGGGTGCGGGTGTTGGTGAGGTACAGGCCTGTGGGGGAGGGAGGGTTAGGGTGGTTCCTCTTACCTTGCACCCCTCCCCGTGTTACTCTGATCTCTCCAGGTGGCCCAGGAGGAAATTGGGAACATCCTGGCTTTCCTCATTCCTTTTGTAGCCTGTGTTTTCCAGGTGGGTGATGCCAGTGTCTGGGTGAGTGGGTTAAACCTGTGGCCTGTTTTAGTCCTTTCATTACAACTGTCAGCAAGTTTCTGGTACCCGTTTTGTTCCGCCATGGTCTTGGCTCATGAGCCCTTCATGGAAAAACCTTGGCCCATCCTGCCGAGTCTTCACATTTTGTGGAGGAAGAGCTTCAGGCACCATGGAAGGGGAAGCCGCTTGTTCAGGGCCACTGAACAAGGGCCACTGAGAGCAGCAGATCCAACAGTGACCCCGATAGTCCAGTGCACAAGTGGCCTGGCACAGGCAGTGGCAGTGAAGATGTGGTTTACAAACCTATGACTAGGCCAAAAGTTGCAGTATTTTTATTTATTTTTTATTTTTAAATTTTTTTTAGTGTTTTTAAAAAATGGTGATACCTTCTTCAAATCTTCTCCTTAGGGGATGAAACAAAAGTTAGATCATTAAGTAGGGGCTCTGGCCATGTGTGTTACACACCTGTAGTCCCTGCACCGATGGCCCCTCCCTCCCTCTGTAGCCTTAACTGGCACTGAATTGCTCTGTGTTCTGAGAATGTGCTGTTTTAAAACAATATTAAAACAATGTTCCCAGCATTTGCAGAGTGGGCATAGCTCCCTCCTCCTGTGGGAGCCCTGCAGGGAATCCCGGCTACACTGCTTGCTGGGAGACCTCCCTTCACTCAGAGAGGCGTGGACGGCAGGGCTGGGAGTGGGCAAGCGGGGCCAGTGAGAGCGCAGTCTCCTCTGCGAGCCTGCTGGGGGAGAACTGCATGGGGTCTCCAGGCCTGGCCCCTGCCACCTGCACCTCCTGGGTCTGCAGAGGTGCCAGCCCGATCCCCCCCGCCCCCCGCTCTTCTGTTGCACCTATGTCTCTGCCCGCTCCCGTGCGCCTGCACCTGGAGTCAGCAGCGGCGGCGGGGTGCGTGGGAGCTGCACGCGTCCCTGAGGCCAGCTTGGTTCTTTTGCAGTGCTACCTGTACCTGTTCTACTGCTGTGGCCGCACGGCCAAGGTGCTGCTGCTGCTGCTGTCCATCTGCCTGGGCAATGCCTACCTGCATGGGCTGCGCAGCCTGTGGCAGATCCTCTTCCACGTCGGCGTGGCCTTTCTGTCCTCGCACCAGATCCTCACGCGGCAGCTGCAGGAGAAGCATTCGGATTGTAGTGTGTGAGGCCCCGCCCGCGGCGCTGCTTCCACTGAGGGTGGGTCCCTGCCTGCCTTCCTCCTGACTGTACCTGCTCCTGTCTGTGAAGCTCCTTTGGGCCACGCCCGTGCAGAGCTGGAGTGAGGGTCCTGGCAGGGTCGGGTCAGGGTGCCCGCCTGCTGTGCTGAGGATGCATGAGCCTGCGCCCTGGCCAGGGCTCTCAGGAAGGCGCCGTGGGAGAGCGGGCCCAGCGTTTGGTCTTTATGGAAGCAGGTTGTAAGCACTCCGTCCACACGGTTGTTTCCAAGGAACCGGTCCAAAATCGGAATCTGCTCTGCAGTCTAAATATGACTCAGTTTTAAATATGACTCAGTTTTTTCCTTTGACAAGAAGGTCAGAACAGGGTGAATTAGAAACTTAAATGTGGTTCATAAATACAAGCTAGATAAATTTTATTTACATTTTTGAGAACTTAGGTTTGCTGTACCTTTGGGATATTTATATTTTGGATATAAATTGAACTTGAGTAGGATGAGAACAAATTTAGACTGAGAAAATGGTGAAGAAATCTTGAGTTTAATTAATTTTAAAAGGGTATCTAACCCTTTTAGGGTGGAGAGACTGAGGGAAGAGATGTTTTATACTCAACTGCAGGGTGTATCTGAGTAATTTCTAAATTAGCTGAGTGCTGGTACCATGGATCAACAGCCTGGAGGCATGAGTGGGAACAGGGCCCTCAGAGTGCCTGACTTCGGCCACCTGCTGGAGACCAGGGAAGGTGATACCCGGGTGTGTCCCAGACCTAGTCGGTCGGGACAGGTGCTGTCACTCGGTCCCTGCCTGTCATTTTGCGGTTGATGAATACATGACCTTGTGCACCTCTTCACAGAGGACTGCTCGAATGAATGACTCCTTTGTACCTTCCCCAAGAGTCTTGATTAGATTCTGGCCTAATTTTTAATGAACAAAACCCAGGATATAGCTGAGTTTAGTGGTACACACCTGAAATTTCAGCAGTCCAGGAGGCTGAGACAGGAGGACTGCAAATTGGAGTTCAGCCTGGACAACTTAGCAATGCCCTGTCTCAAAATAAAAAAAAATTTTAAAGGGCTGGGGATGTAGCTCAGTGTGACAGCCCTGGGTTCATACCTAGTACCAAAAAAACAAATAAACAAAAGTAAATGTTAACTTTCCAAAACTTTATAAAGGTGTTATTGACAAATTATTAATAAATTGATTATCATTTTCTTAAATACATCTCTGAGTGAGGTCCTTTAGGTGTCGGTGGCCTGTCTAGCAGTGTCACTGTTGCCTTGGATTGTCTGAGAAGTCGGGAATCCTAGGATTTTCTGGCCATAGCTGCCCAGAATGCTTGCAGTTGGGTTGTGTGGCTTGACCAGCTGCAGGTCCTGTTCTGATAGTTTAAAAAGATGGAAACCATTTCCAAGGCGAGGACGTGGCTTGAGAGAATTCTCATGTTTGGTTATTACTGTATTTATTATCGTTGTGCTACCTTAGACTTATCTGAGGAAAAACAAGTTTCTGTGGCTTGGAACTGGATTGGGAAAATGTTACCACAGCAACTTTCTGCTCTTGTACTGGAATTTTCTATCTTAGCCTAACACAGATCTGGATGTGAAAACCATCTTGGCAGCATTGTCAGGTATAACCATTGAAGTTGCTTCCCGCTGTTTTTTCCTACACTTAGCGGGTGAACTCTCAGTCTGCCTGGGAGATAACTTTAAAGATAGCTCCAGTAGGAAGGGAGGCCATAGGGGTGGAAGAGCCCTTTTAAACAAGAAGCATGAAAAAGCTTGGTAAGAAGCACAGAAACATACTTATTTTGAAGCTCGCATGGCTTGGTGTTGTCCTGTGGCCCTGTGCCCCATGTGCTCTGGTATCTGGGCTGTGACTCCTGTGCAGCCAGCAGGTTAGAAACAGTCCCCGAAGGTGGCCTTTGCAGGTGTCATGCAGACACTAGTGGAGATGTCTTGCTCTTGGCCAGGTGTGGTTGGTCAGCATCTCAATGGTGTGGGATTCACTTCTGCAAAGAGAAACGGTAGCGTGAGTGCAGCAGTGCTGCATCGCTGGAGTCTGGCTGAAGGAGGCCCTGCTCATGGGGGAGGAGGCTGGTGACAGGAAGCTCTGGGGCTTTTGTTCCAGGGAGTCCCAGGCTTGGGTGGACTTTGTTCAGGCACGGAGGTTGCAGTGCCCTATGTGTCTGATGCCCAAAGCTGGGTCTGTACCCAGCAGCTGGCTCCATCTGTCCTGGGCACACTGCCGGCCAGGCCTGTTTCCTGTGGTCAGATGCCACCTACCCATCCCCTCAGGGCCGTATCTGGGGTCTGAGGAAACTGTTGAGGACAGAGCTTAAAGGTGCCCTCAGTGGTCTCTGGCGCCCGCCAGTGTGCAGGCCTCTCCTGGGTCAGGGCAGTGCACTTTGCCCGGGACTAGCTGGATGTGACAAGGACCAGGACAGCAGGGCCCGTTGGGGTGGCTGTCCCTTTTGGGACCAGAGGCCCACAGCCTGACTCCTGGACTTGCTGCTTGTGCTTGTGCCCTGTTAGTGAGGAGCCTGCGATAGGCATTGTGAACCAGCATGTAAAGTTCTCCCAGGCTGGGGAGAGGGTGTTGGAGGAGCAGTTGACCATCCTCTCCTGTCTCCTGCACACCTTCTCTGCTCTTCCTCCTTCTGCCTGTACACCCCCAGCCCTGGACATGGACACAGGGAGCCTGGTGTCTGGAGGGATGGGGTTTCATTTTGGTGGGGAGGGTGTGTGGGTGGCCAGCACTGCCCACAGATGACGGCCACAGGGGGACTCTGGGGGGGCCGAGGGCAGGGGCTGAGGTGGGGAGCAGACCTAGGGACTCTTGTCTGCTGGAAGACAGTGCTGCCCTTGGATGTGGGCTGTGCCTTTGTCCAGGGCCACCATGGTATTCCTCACGGTGCTCAGAGAACCCACTTCCAGTTTGCGTGGTTCAGAACTGACGTGGACAGAAGGGGATGGGGCTTGTTGTGACATGGCCCCCGCCCCAGGTTCCCATGCAGGGCCCTGCCCATGCCAGGGAGGCCCTGCCAATGCACTGTGGGTGCTGAAGGTTGGGGGAGAGCAGGGTGTGCTCTTGAGAGGCAGGGCAGGGGGCGTCCTAGGCAGCTACCTGGTGGCTTGGAGCACAGTTTGGAATCACAGTGGAAGTGGCTGCCCTTTGGCCTCAGTTTCCCTCTCTGGGAAATGGTGCTAACATCACCTGCAATCCTGGCATGCTCTGTGGTAGTGGAGGGGGCTTGGGATGGGCCCAGGGTCAGTGTGCACTTGGAGAAGGGCTGCGAGTTCACCTGGTGCCACAGCTCCACATCCACCAGGCTGCCAGCATGGCCACATCTGCTGGCCACACCAAGTGTGTGCGCGGTGCTGCAGTGTGGGGGCTCATCTTCCATCCCAGACCCCTGACTGCCTCCTGCTGCAGGGCAGAGCCCTGGGATGGCAGACTTCTGTTACTGAGGAAATCTCATCAGCAGGGACCACGGAGCAGGCTCATCATTAAAATCTGGACTGGTTAGAGAAGGAACACCTGCCTGGGTACTGCCAGTGGGGCTGGGGCTCACTGTACCTTTATTTTTGGTGAAACTGTCAAGCGCACACTATTCCTAACCTGTGCTTGATACACTTGACCTCAAGCCCTTCTGAGGTGGCTCTCGACAGACCCTCTCACAGGCCATTCTAGGCCTTCACCCTGGTTAGTCTGTGTAATGGACATTTCTACTCACGGTAATGCACCCAGGCAGACTTGGCCCAGGGAAGACCACTTCCTCCATGGCCTCCTCTTGGGCGCCCACTCGCCAGCTGCTTACTGTTCTCATGCAGCCACCAAGGTCTGGTGTGAGTACAGGAGCGGCGCTTTCTAACTGCCTCTCACTGGTGAAACCTAAGCTTGTGTCAGTTCCAGAAGCAGTTGTGTAGCTATTTATATACTATGTATACAGAGTTAGATGGCCAGCTGCAGGAGCAGGAGCAGAATAAATCTGAGCTGTTTACTAACATGTGTCTTTGCGAGTGGTCCTTTCTTGTGGATGGGTGGGTGGGTGGGTGTGGAGGGTGGTGGCACTGTGGCTCTTATCCCGTTCCAGTGATATCTAGACAGGTGCATGGTTGAGACGGGCTTTAGCCCCGGGCCCCAACACAGCAGTGGTCCTGGTGCTGGATCCTGGCTGCCATCTCTACCCAGGGCCATAGATTTGCAGTGTCTCTCAGGCCCAGGCCGTCACCAATGGCCTCCAGGGGGCACAGCTGCCCGCCAGAGCCTGATTCCCAGCCCAGGTCGCTGGTTTTGTAGCAGCTGACAGAATTCCCAGAGAGGAGGCAGGTGCTCCATCCTCCCCACTGAGGCCATGAGTACAGGATGGGCAGCTCCACGCCATCTGTCCTGAGCCTGAGGCTTCAAAAGGCAGGTGAAGCTTCCTAAATAAACCCCAAAGGGTGGGGTTCTGGGGTTTACAGGCTGGCAGAGCAGGTGGAAGGCTGAGTCCTGCCCCAGAGAGCTCTGACCCTGGGCTGAGACCAGGCACTGTCCACCCCCAGGTTCCTCTGGGTGAGGAGCCTGGCTGATGAGTTGCTGTCTTTCCTCGTGGGCCCTGCCTGTGGTGGGCTGGCAGCAGAATGCTCCCTGGGCAGTGCCTGTGGCGGGTGGGCGTGGAGCAGTGGTGCCTGCCTGCATGAGCCGGAGAGCATCCCCCACTCTGCTGAGCCAGCCCCAGAGGTTGGGCCAGACACGCAAGGCAGCACCTGCAGCAGTTACTGAGGAGCATGAAGAGGGTCTCCGTGGCCAGGGTTGGAAGGGTGCATCTCAGCGTCCCAGAGGTGCACACCAGGGAGCCGAGTTTTGGGGGTGGAGGCAGGAGGACTGAGTTTGAGTTCAGGCTGGGCCAAGTTAGCAAGACTCTGTCTTGAAATTAAAAAAAAAAAAAAAAAAAAGTAAAAAACTCGGAGTTCAATCCCCAGGGAAAAAAAGCAAAAAAATAAACAACACAAAGGAAAAGAAAGGTACTCCTTAAAAATGTCACAGGCAAAACTCTGCAAGCAAAATGATACATTTGATTACAAATAAAGTATCACAGTCAAAGTTAAACAGTGCTTGAAAACAAAGTTTGTATAAACAAGCAAGTTCAGATAGCAATCACAGTGAGGATACGAACGGGTCACCGGAGAGAAACCCAGATACCTGTGGGCCACAAGAAGGTGCACACAGGGAGAAGCACATGGGAGCAACAGGAAGCACTAACCCCACACTGCACTCGGGGAGCGCTCGCCAAACGGGGCCACCAAGCACTGGGGGGTTGGGACACGGAACCACCCGTGCTGTCCACTGTGAGGAGAGACTCCAGCATGTCTACAGGCCATGCTGCTTGGTGCCACCCCCAGACTCCTCCGCTGAAGTCCTAGCAGACAGGTGTAGGGGTTCAGATGGAGCTTCAGATGATGAGGACATGAGTGTGGTCCTTTTGTGAAGAGATTGGACCTGGGTGTGTGGGACACGCCTGTAATCCCAGCACTTGGGAGGCTGAGGCAGGAAGATCACTATGAGTTTAAAGCCAGCCTGGACTACCTAGTAAACTTAAGCTTAGCCTGGGTGGGCTACACATCAAGACCCTGTCTCAAAAAAAAAAATAGTAAAAGAGGCTGAGGAGAGATTGGGACACAGGAAAGGCCAGGTGAAGGATGAGGAAACAGCCTCATGCACACTACGATCTCGTGTCGGCCTCCAGTCATGAGGAACAAATGCCTGTTATTTAAGTCACCCAACAGCTCTGGCCAACCAGCAGCCAGATTGAGTGTGCTCACACCTGTGGCGTGGAAATCTCAGTTCGGGTTGTGTGTCTGGGACAACGCAGACCCTTAGGTAACAGATATAAAGACATTCATGGAAGCAGGACATGACCTGTGACAGTGGACAGCCATGTGGTACCCATCACGAAGCACCCTTTGCAGGCCTACCGAGGACACCCTGGACTTAGACGGCACTGTGGCCCATGTATGGAGCTTTCCAGCTTAGACCTGAGTGGAAAATAACTTCCGTATGGTTGCTCATATGTGCACCAAAATGATAGAATAGATGCCAGCAGAACATGTGAAATCCATGTGAAGGGCCACCTGGGGTAGGGCAGGGGTGTGAGAATTAGGTGTAGGTTACTGGGCACCAGTCTGAGAGCCCTGGTAGAATGAGGTGGCCTGGGCCCAGCCCCACAGGACTGCCTCTTCACACTGCCAGAGGGTTTGCACCTCCAGGGCTGCCCAGTGGGGAAGGGACGGGGTGGCTGGGGGTGGGGGCCAGTCCAGGTAGGGAACTGCCTTCCCCACACCTGGCCGCCTGACCGTTCCCCCCTCAGACTTTCCCACAGGAGGCACTCTGAGGAAGGGTTCTTCTGGGGACGGGATGCAGCTGCAGGGGGCAGGGGTGCCCCTCATGCAAGTCCTTCTAGCCCAGAAATAGCCTGTGTTGACCTCAGGGACAAGCAAGGGCTGGGGGCAGTGGATGGACTCGGGGCCAGCACTGGAGTGAACTTTCTCATAGAGCTTTCCAGCAGGGCTGGGGAGGCAACGAGCCCTCCCCATGGAGGTGTGGGAGCCCAGGCAGACCCGCTGGAGGGGTCTTGGAACACGCTGTCCCCATCACACAGGCATTGTCTCGTCTTGACGCTGGCGTCCGAGGGGACATTTCCCTATCTCCATCCCGGGACCAGCCAGCGCCAGCCACAGGAAGCAGCCTGTGCCAGCCCCGTTGGAAGAGTAAATATTAGTCTCTTCAAGAGCTGCCTGTTCTCTGTCAGTCGGCACAGAGGACACTGAGTTGGGAGGGGGTCCCCATGCCCAGAGAGAGCTTGTGGCCAGGTTGCTAGAGGGATAGGCCCCTGCATGCTGACCACTGCTTGCCCCACCCCTGCCCAGGGGCTCAAACTGTGCTAACCCTGTGCCACCCCATTGTCTCCAGTACTGTCCCTGACACTGTCCAGGCCATGTCCACAGAGGCAGGGCACTGGACGCTTTGGCCCAGATGTGAGGTTACTAGGCCCACACTGATGTCCACTCCACGGACAGGGCCACCCCTGCCTCGCTTGAGCAGCTCCTCACAAGCTTCCCAAGTCCTCATCTCCATGCAGAGCTCCACAAAGGCTGGACTCGCCCTCCCGTCCCATCGGGGCTTGGGAGCTATCTACAGGGTGAACACGTGAGGTGACACTCTGAAAACACTACATGCTGTAACCCACATCCCTGTGCCCGAGTTCCCATCCCGAAGGCCCCCGCTGTGACGGGAAGGCTGGGGAGCAGGCCTGTGGCTGGGAGTGGGACTCGGGAGGGGAAAAAGGCCATGTGCCAGAGGGGTCCCGCATCCCGTGTCCTCTGGTGGCCCTCCTGGGGGACAGTGGCTGAGCTAGACTCTGTGCAAGGTTTGGATGAGGACCTAGCCCCCTCAGCTCCCAGAGATGGAAGGATGCAGAGCTCCTGCTTGACACTGGGCCTGTTGTGTGCTGGGGGCTCTGGTCCTAGTGCCACTGTCCCGGGCACGCCTGGCAGCACATAGCCTCCCCTCTGCCCCTTCCACTGCTGCAGGGCAGGGGAGGCACAGCAGAAGTCAAGAGGCTCAGGACAGGGAGGTGATTCTTTCAAAGCATGGTGGCCCCTGAGAGTGGGCAGCAGACACCCTTCCTGCCAGTGGGTGAGGTCCTAGGGGAGCAGAATGCCTAGGGTAGTGACAGCTGTCTCAAAGTCACTTGGGGGGGAGAGGAGACCCATGAAAAGTGTCATACGTAGTGCACGAGGACATCATGGAGCCGCTGACCTGGCCTTGAGCTTCTACTGCTGGTTGGCATCACCCGGGGGGTGGAGGCTTGGTTTTCTTCTGAGCCCAGGGAAGCTGGCAGGGGTCCCAAGTCTCTTCCATGCTGATCTCTGACCTCAGGGATGGAGGGACCCCCAGCATCAGGGTGAGGCCAGGATGCAAAATTTAAGAGAAAAGACAAAACAGTAACTGGGCAATAAGGTAAATAATAGTTTAATATTTTTAAAAAATCAGTATTAATGCAAAAATACATGATGAATAAAATATGAAGATTAAATACAGATGGAGTCCATGTTGCTGGCTGGACCTGCTCTTCCTGTTTGCACTTGCGTTGCCTCTGAGGAGTCCGCTACCGGGCGGCACTGGGGTCTGAGGCCAGGCTCTGGCCATGACTCCACGGTAATTCCAATCAAATCCCCTTCCTCTCTGAACTTTGGGACCCCATGTGCCCCATAGAGGCTGGGGTGTCGCTACAATGGTCCTCTCATCCCCACAGCCAGCGAGGTCACTGTCCCTCTCCCCGGAGGCTGTGTCTCAAGGGCCACCAACTCCTGGCTATTAATATCTTGGCCTCCTGGCCAGAGCAGGGTGCTTAATGACTGCCAGCTGTGCTCTGGCCCCCTCCCGGGGGACAGATAAGCCCAGTTCCTGTTCCCACACGGGGGCGAGGGAGGCCAGGCAGCAGTGGGAATGCAGGGCTGCTTCTGACCCCACGCCCCACCCCACCCTGCCCCGCCCCCATGGGGCCTAGCCTGGCCCTGTCACTCTAGGTGCTCATGCCAGCAGCCTTGGGCTCCTTCTCCACCCCTAGTGGGGGCAGGGAGGCTGTAGCTTTCCCAGGTCTCCCCTTGGCCTCGTCCTGGAAGCCCTCACTGCTCTCTTGGGCAGGGGCCCCACTGTCTGCTTACCTGGGTTCTGGGGTCCCTGGCCTGCAACATGTCTCCTTAAGACCTAGAGCCCACCTCCGCTGAGGGGCTATCTGCCCTTTGCCTGCTATGCCAGCAGGTTGGCCTGGGGTGGCAGAGCTGCCACACCCAGTGCTCTCTCCCAAAGAAAGGGTGACAGCCATCTGGGCTGGAAGGGTAGAGTGGCAGGGCCAGGGTCCAGCCTATGGCAGTAGATCCCGGGCCCTGGTGTTCCCTCTCCTAGACTCATCCTAGGACCAGTCCTGCGCCTGGCTACCTCCCTGCTGACCTGCGGGTGCAGACCACCTTCTGAGACACTTATGTGGAGATGGTGTCCCAAGGCCAAGTCTAGGGAGGCTCTCAAAGCACCCAGCAGGTGACAATAAGGACAGGCTGGCCAGGGTGAAAGGTGACAGAGGGGATAGGAGAACTCCTGCTCTGGTCACCTTCCTGTCCACCTTCTCCAAGCTCCTTGAGTAGGGGGAGTCTCTGCCTCCCCATCCCTGACCTCTGTACCTTGTTACCTCCCTGCACGGGACCCCATTGGTCTCCCCCTCATGCTATGTCCTAGTCTCTGCTTCAACACCACCACCTTTTGTGGGTCACCCTGCATCCTGCCCCCTTACCTCCCTGAAGCTAGGCACATAACAGGCATTTTCAGTTCCAGGCTGGGGCCCTGCGGGCTTTCCTGAAGCTCTGGCAGTTGCTGGTCCTTGATCTGTCACCTGGTGAAGGGTCCCAGGCCAGCTCTCAAGGAGCCTTGCCATTTGTCCAGTCCCCTTTCCTGGCATGGTGACCAACTGGCCCACCAGCACGGTTGGCCCTCAGGTGCGCAGAAGTGAGGGCTGGGTTCCAAGAGGCTTCCCTGGGCCCCAGGAGGTCAGTGACCTTGGTGCCAGCCGTGTGGGCTTCTTCTGGCTGATCCCTGGGAAGGGGTGACCTGGCTGCCACATCCCTGGCTGCTCCTTGTTTTCAGGAGTGACCGTGGCCTGGAGCTCTACCATCTCTGGGACCTCCAGCCCATCCTGGCCCAGGACTGGGGGTGGCGCCTCTGAGCTGGCTCAGAGGCTAAGGGCCAGTTGGGGACCTATTCTACAAAAACTGTCACACCCTGAATAGGATGTGCCTCCAGAAGCGGTCAGTGCTTGACACATGGAAATGTGGGCCCCTACCCGGGCCTGGACCCAGGCCCAGGCGGCTTCTGGCTTTGGCATGTTTTGGACCCCTCCTTGGAGTAGGGGGCAGTAGCTACAGACAGGAAGCCAGGCCACACGGGTCTGGCAGCTCTAGGGCACTAAGCCCAGCTTGGCCAACCCTTAGGGTCACCTGCTGCAGCCCTGGGTCTTCAGACAGAGGCTGGGCTATCAGTCCATGTGGCCCCATGGGTGAACAGTGACACAGGCTACTGTGGTGACCCCTGGGCTGGGGCCTCCTCAGCCGCACTCCAGGGGGTGGGGATTCAGGGATAACGGCACTAATGACTCAGGGTGACACAGACCCTGAGAGGATCCTGCTGCTGAGGGTTAAGAAGAATCTTTCTTTTCCCACAGCTTGATCTGAGTTCAAATCCTGACTGAATGACGGGCGAGCACCCACTTTCTCCGACACTTGGTTTCCCCATCCGTGAGACAGGCTGAGTCCGCTTGAGGCTGAAGGGGCCACGGTGCCTCCTGCAGTCGACACCTGGGTGAGCGTGCCCAGTGGGCAGCTCGATTGCTTTGGTTGTGCGTAAGGCTGGTGTGACGGATCCCACGTGACAGGAAGCCACGAGGTCCAGCAGTGTGCATGCGCATGGGTGCAGCGGCCTCACTGCCAGAGGCCCAGGGGCGCCTGGGTCCCTGGGTTGAATTGTTCCTCCCATGAGAGGTATGCTGGCACATGCTCCGCGCCCCACACCTCAGATCCCCATCGTGAGCTTGCTTGTGCTAGAGGAGCTGGCCCGGGGGGAACCGAGCAGGGGTGTATGGGATGCTAAGGCTTAAGCCAAAGAAACTTGCCACTAGGGAGATGGGCCCCCAAGGCGGTGACCTCCCTGCCCTCAGGTCTTGAGAACTTTGCTGGAGGCTGAGTCACTGTCCTCCCAAGGCCAGAAGAGCTCCACGGGGTGAAGCCAGGAGGAGAGGACAAGGTTCTTTGACCTTGATTGCCCTGGGCCTTGGGCTCCCAGGCCCCAGGAGTGGCACTGAGGTGCAGGGTGCCTGCAGTTCACACCAGGGAGACCTCCGCCTGGAAGCTGGAGGAGCGGCGTGCACTGGGGCTGACACGGGTCAGCATGGACACCTGTGTGCTGCATGTGGCGCCTGTGCTGCCGCCCCACAGGGGCTGGGACGTGGTGGTACAGCCTAGCATGTCCTTCAGGTGCCAGCGCCGCCACTTCCGCCGAAGCTCCGCCTGCACCTGGGAGAGGGAGGCAGTTAGGCCCGTCCTTCACCCCCCCACTTCTGCTGCCTGGTTCCCATTCTGAATTGGCTGAGCCCAGTCTGATTCTATACAGAGGGACCCTGGCACTCTCTGGCCTTGTATGTCCATGTACTGTGCCCATAGCCCTGACCAGCCACACCCCAACTCTGGGGACCCGAGAGCCCTGCACCCAGACACTGTCAGATACAGATCCTGTGTCAGCAGGCCTGGCGTGGCCCTGGAGATCTGTGCTTTTAACAAGGTTCTGGGTGACAAGACCATAGCAGTCTAAGGACCATCCTGGGGTAGCAGAGGGTCAGCCCCCACACCCCACCCAGGAGGGGCTCACCTCACCGTTGAGGAAGCAGTAGAGGATGGCCACCACAAAGCCCTGGGAGGGAGGGACAGGATAGGTGAGGACATAAACCCCAGGCGCCCTGCCCCTGCTTCCAACACATGCTCCCCATTAGGGACTGGGCCCAGCACCAAGCAGGTGCTCAACCAGTGCTTGTTCCAGGGAAGCCTGAGCCATTGGCCAGCAGGGCTGTGCTGAGTTCCCTAAAGGCCGGAGCAGCTCTCAGCTCCTACCTGGAAAGACCCCACGACGAGCTCAAAGACCATCTTCACTTCGGCCTTGAAGTTGTCAGGGAAGAAGGAGAAAATAACGTAGTGTACACCAAAGAGAGGAATCAGCAGGAGCGTGGACTTGGCCAGTCTCCTGGGGACAGGGACGACAGGCAGGGTGAGCGCCCACACGTGTACCCCCACCTCCTGCCCGCCTGGCTCCTTCCTGGCCACTGTCAATGCCCTGTGCCCGGCCTCCTGGAGAGACGGAATTCCTGGTCCTCACCTTTCCTGAGAGAGAGGATGGCACGTGGTGGCTAGCTTTCAGCTACCAGGGAGGTTTTCCTTGGCAACAAGAGACCCTGGCTCCCCCACCCTGGTGTCAGTTTCCCCAGTCTGTATACTGGGTCAGTTAACATTCTACCAGACACATTGCAGATCTGGGGCCGCTGGAAGCTGAGGAGGGTTCCAGGTGCTACCTGTGCAGCCTCCACGAGAGACCAGCTCCTTCCTGGATGAAGGTCTCCCTAGCTGGTGTGCTGACCCCAATGTCCCAGGCAACCTGGGTGGGCAGTGTGTGCCCACGCTGTGCCTGGTCACCAGGGAGCCTGGGACTGGCCAGTGCCACCCTTGGTCTCTTGTGCCTGCTTCTCCAGGACGTGGCCTTTCCTGGTCTTGCTCACTATACCCACTGATATCCCGCTCCCAGATGCCCTGCAGGGTCAGCTCCTCCTTCCCAGCCTGTGCCCAGCAGGGGCAGCATGCACAGGTTGTGTCCTGGTCCTGCACGGGCAGCTAGCCTCTGAGCTGGTCCAGCTGGTCCCGGTCCTGGCCTGGGCAGCTGGCCTCCGAACAAGGTTCCCAGCTGGGGAGCTTTGGGAGGGCCTAGCGGAGGCCATCATGACCCTGGGCAGAGGAGCCTCTGCCTGCCCTTGCCCTCCTTCCTGGGCCTGGTGGATCCTGAGCGCTGCCCGCCCTCCTAACACAAACCTACCCCACGCACTGTGCAGCTGACAGATGGAGGCCTTCTTTAACTGGAAGCCTCACGGTGGGTGGGTGGAGTAGGAGCCCATAGCCCCTCCCGGGGAAAGCATCCCTGCTCCGTGGCCCCTGCACCTGCGGCCAGCTGTTCCCTGTCCTGCTCGCACCCACGGGCCTGGCCATGCCCAGCCCGAGCCTTTCCCACAGCTCTCAGCCCCACTGAGCGTCACGTAGGGGGACAGGGTCCCTATCAAAGGCAAGGACACGGGTACACAGGCGGGGTGCAAGCCCCCACAGGGCCTCCCTCCTCCAGCGGGAAGGGATGCTCTGTGTGTGGGTGGGGAGAATGTGAGCTGTGTCTCATCTAAAAAGCTCATGATTCCAGAATAGATCCCTAAATCCAGCCACTCGTGATATCCTTGCTGGAGCCTCAGACCCGCCTGTTCCCCATAAGAAGCCAGGCCAGCAGCAAACTGTGGGGCTTGGGCTCCACTTCCCCTTGAGGTGCACAGCCCCTTAGCCTTGGCGTCTGCCGCCTCTCTGCACCCCAAGCTCAGGATGCTCTACGGCCACCCTGCCCACTCTGCACTGAGCCCTGCAGGGGCTGCTGGTGTCCTCGAAGGTGGGGACCACTCCCAGGGACGGTGTGCAGGATCAGAGCACAGGTGGGGCATGTGAACTGCACTGCCATACCTGTGCCCAGGGAACACAGAGCCCTGTACCTGACCCCCTCCCAGGTGGACGGGGCTCCCCAGGGGATCCCAGAGTACCTTTTCTGCACCCCTTTGCTATGCTAGGAGGGGGCACAGTGCAGCCTCATGGGGGCAGAGGCAGGGGACCCCAGGGTGGGGGGCAAGGACAGTGTGGCCTTTGGTGAGTCCCGAGGCTCTGGGCAGGGTCCTCAGAGGGGCCGTGGGTGGCGCAGGGTGCCGGGGCCCAGGCCGCACTCACGAATAGGGGCTGCTGTCACTCTTCCCAATGTCCGGGGGCCGCAGCTTCTGCACCAAGATTCGGATGATGCAGATGAACAGGATGAAGTTCACCTGTGGGTGGCGGGAGAGGCACTAGGTGTCCGCCCTGCGATCTGGCCGCTCCTCCTCCTTCTGGGGACCCCTGCTGTGCCACCCCCCATCTCCTGCCCCCTCAGGATGCACCACTCAGTCGGGGCGCCTGGCCCCCCATTCCAGTCACTGGACTAACTGGTGGCATGGGGCGGTGGGAAGCCTAGCCCCAAGCCATGTCCCTCATTTCCTGTGGGATCTGGAGTGAGGCAGCCTCAGTTTCCCCTTCTCATGTGGTGGAGGAGCCCTTACCAAAATGGAGGTGAGGATTGGGCCCTTGATGATCCACCACAAAGAGGAGTTGATGGTGTTCCAGCACCTGCATGGGGCATGAGGGGAGGGGACACTGTCCTCCCGCCACCCCACCTGTTCCCTTCCCCGTCCCAAGCCCTGTCCCACCCCACAGGGGGCCTTAGAGATTGAGGCCTGGTCCTCTGGACCAGGAGCTGTGGGCTGTCTCAGGCTGGGTGGGGCCAGTGCTGGCAGCTGGGGGGGGGGGACAGGGTGACCACTCACCCAACATCCTCAGTATGGATCCTGATGACAGTCCACACCATGGTGAAAGTGCTGGGCACCCCTGCCAGGCCAAAGAGGAGAGAGAGGAGGGGAGGGGAGGGGAGGGGAGAGGGTGTGGGGAGAGGCAAAGAGAGAGATTTGGGAGAAAGAATTGGAGGGGCGGGGAGAAAGGGGTGAGCTTTCAGGGCTGCCAGGTGCAGTTGCTTGGGTTGCTCACTGGGCACAGATGCTCCTTTGAGAGGCTGTGGACACAGCTCCAGAGGACAGTCCTTTCTAATCCCGACAGGGCTCCCCGCCAATGGGGAAGGGAAGGGTGTTGGGGTCCTCCTTGCAGAGCAGCCGCAGGCCACCCAGGGTCACACGACCTGGGAACTTTTATCACCAACCGGACCCAGAACTGCAGGGGACCCCCCTAGGGGCCACCCAGGCCCTGCCCCTGTCCCCAGCCACAGCCCTCCCTGGTACCATACCCCAGCCGATGAGAATGTACCCCCAGAAGTACTTCCGCTCGGAGAAGAAGGAGACGGCAAGCAGCGTGTACAGGTAGAGCCCCTCCACCAGCAGCCAGAAGAAGTTGGCCATGACGCAGTACTGGAAGAAGACCATGGCTGCCTTGCAGCCCACCTGCAGGCAGGGAGAGGGCTCCTGTGCCTTGGGGCCGACCCACACCTCTGGCCCGGGCAGCCAGATCTCCATCCATGTCTGTGTGACCTCTGACCCTTGATTTTTAGATCATCAGATGCGATTTTAATGATGCAGCCTTCTACCCACACGCTAGACGGTCACCACCAGCCACTGCTCTCCTCATCTACGGCCCACTCACCCACACAGCACCCATTCATCTTCCTGGCAATCCCTGCCTGCTGCCTCTCCCTGCCACCGACCCACCCTAGGTGTAGTGGCCCAGTCCTCATCTCTGCTTCTGCCTCCTGGGCACTGCCACCCTGCCTTCCCCTGAGCATTGGGCCCGTGCATCTTACTCCAGCAGGTGGATCAGTGAAGGGGGGTCCTGGGTGGCGAAGCCTGGCAGTGTGGGCTGTGGCCCACTGTGGCCTGCTGTGAGGTGGGGGAGACTGGGCCGAGCAGAGGGGCGAGGAGGAGGGAGGCAAGGGGAGGAGGCTGTCACCCTGTGGGCCGTAGGAGCCGGGGGGAGAATGGCCTCCTGGCAGGCAAGGAACCATGGGAAAAGGGAGATCTGAATGGGGCGATGGCAGGGCTCATGCAGCCAGGGCTTAAGGTGCATCCTCCAGGAAGCCCTCTGCTTCTTGTCCTCCAGAACCTAGAACACAGGCTGCAGCCCCTCCTCCCCCAAGAGCAGTGTCCCCTTCCTCCCTGGGCCCGGGAAGTCCTTGTGCAGGTGGCACTGAGTCCCACCCACAGGTGAGCTTCCTTCCCTCCCTCTCCTCCTGGCTGCTTGGCTACAGGATGTCTCCGTAGGGGGTGTGTGTGTGTGTGGTATGTGTGTGTGTGTGTGTGTGTGTGTGTGAGAGAGAGAGAGAGAGAGAGACAGAGAGAGAGAGAGAGGGAAAGAGGGAGGGAGAGAGAGAGAGGGCGCCAGCTTTCTCCTCAACCTGGAACAGCTTCACAGAGCTGCTAAGGAGAGAAAGAAATGCCACCTCCCCATCCCCCTAACCAACTTGAGGCTGCGCATCATGCCTACTGGGCCTAGCACCCCCAAGCCCTTCTTGTTTTTTTTTTTTTTTGAGACAAGGTCTCAATATGTAGCTCAGGCTGGCCTTGAACTCATGGCAATCCTCCTGCCTCAGCTTCCTGATTTCTGGACTACAGGCATGCACCTATGCCTGGTTACCCCACGTCCTTCTTGAGATTCCAGATTCCACCATCATGGGCCATGCTTGAGGTCACTTGGGAAGCAGTGAGCCCTTGGTCACAGGCATGGGAGGAAGCCATGCTGCTCCAGAGCTCTCAGTGTCCCCAAACTGGGACACCAGCCAGGGCCCCTGAGCTCCGGGCCGGCGATGGAGCCCTAGCTGACCACGGCGACCTTTCAGGGCTCCCTCATCCTCCCAGGACGGCCTGGCCTGGACTGAGCCGGGGAGCTGCATGTGCCTGGCTGGCTGGGGCGCAGTGGAGGGGTGAGGGGTGGAGGGGAGCGCGGTGGGTGGAGCCGGGCTGCAGAGGGCGGGGCGGGGAGGGGAGCGGTCAGCGGGAGCCCACACAAATGGGAAACTAAGCCGAGGAGGCCTCAGAAATGCAGCAACGTGACAGCCACCAGGACCACCAGGTGTGGCAATGCCCCCATGGCTATGGCATCACCTTAGAGGAGGAAAGGTGCTAGGGGAGGAGGAGCAGGGAGAGGAGGGACCTGGGGGAAACTGAGGCAAGGGTGGGGCCTCACCGAGCCCTGGGCGCAGTGGTCCAACTCCCCGCTGTCAAACAGGGTCTGGTCTTTGATGAAGACGGCGGCGGCCCGCAGGATGAAGGAGACGAAGAGGTGCATGTGGATGTAGTTCCGGGTGCAGTGCAGCTTCCTGGGGGAGGCAGAGCGGGGGCACAGGCCTTGCACCCTGCCCACCAGCTCTACCCTATTCTCCGGGCAGTCCAGAGGCCCCCCTGAGCCCTACTGTGCAGAGATGGGGCAGGGCAGGCTGGCCTGGCTGTGGCCACCCTGGGGAGGGGCACAGGCCAACTTCTGGGCTCGGCCTTACCTGAACAGGCTCAAGATAGCAGTGGCCACCAGGAGAGTGGCAAGGGACAGGCTGTAGCCGATTGTATAGCCAGTCTTCACCGAGTTATAGAACAGAGTCTGCTGCTGCTGGGGGCACAGGTGAAGTGTTGGTAGGGGCCAGGGCTTCAGACTGCCAACCGCCCTGCCCTGGCTGGGGGATCCTGTAGCCCAGGCTGCCCAGGACTGGGTCAGGACTGGTTCCTGGACAGCAGTGAGTCCTCAGGGCCCCCTTTCTTCTGTGCCCCTTCTGTGCCAGTGCTAGCCTCAGCCCTTGGGCCAAGATGGCCAGGCCGCTTCCTGTGTGCCCAGGAAGTGCCCAGTACAGAATGTTTAAGAAGACACTGGGGCTCCTTTCCTTTCAGGGACCTGGGAGGCAATCTAGGCTTCCTGGAGGAGGCAGCATCACCCCGGGCCCCAAGCCTGCTTTTGCCCCTCTCTTTATGTCCCCCCAGACACACAGCATCCCTCTCCCTCCTGCCTGGGTGGGGTGGAATTAGAGGAATCAGGGCCACGGGGGGCCCCCTCAGACCAGATGTTGTCACAGACAGACACAGGCCACTGAAGGCTCCCTGCCGAGGCTCTGCTCACCCCAGCCCTCGCCTCACCCAAGCCCACATCCATGCACAGATATTGTGCTCTGGCTGCTGGGGACAGGGCCCTGCCCTGGGCAGGGGACATCAGGCCTCTCTTCCAAGCCTGATCTGCTGTTGGGCGCCTGACCCTGGCTCCTTGTGGTATTTGTGCCTTGATTTCCCCTCTCCCTCCCTGCACCCCAGGCTGGTCCTCATGGGCCCCTCAGGAGCCGAGCTTTGGGGTAACCTGTAGACTGCAGCCTACCCGGGACAGAGGAGAAAGGGGCACTGGGCAGGGCAGAGGACCAGGAGGGGCAAAGGCGTGGGGCCCACCTCATCCAGGCTTGACTCCCTGTCGTCCAGGCCGCAGGCAGCAGGGTAGGGGCCGGGCTCCAGCTGTGTCCAGCCCTCGTCCGTGCAGCTGCGGCTCACATTGCGGCCTGGGTGGGGAGAGAAGTGGGGAGGAGGCTGAGGCAGGATGGGGCCCAGTCCCTGGAGTGGGGACAGTGTGTGGCTGTCCCTGTGCTGGGCAGCAGGCAGAGGGCCCAGCCCACTCCTTCAACCCTGCTGCTGGTGGACCCTGGCCACCCTGACTCAGGACACCCAGGGACACCTGGGGACAGCGTCAGAGTGAACACTCAGGGCTGTGCCCTGTGGAAGAGAAACTGACTCCAACTGCAGCATAAACTGGTCCTTGTCACAGACTCCGCTGCAGAGGGTCAGAGTGACCCCTAGCCCTGTCATAACCAAGCGTGGTCCTCCTCAGCCAGGCAGAGCAAAGGGTGGGGACACTCAACATGGTGGGCAAGCGTGAAAAGCCCTGGGAGAGACCTTTCCAGGCAGGGTGCACCACACCGGACAGAGCCAGCAGCAGGCCTGGCCACACGACCCAGGGCTAAGACACGCCAGGCTGGGGCTGCAGGCCACAGCACAGGGACAGGACTGCCCAGGGCCTCAGTGCCTTCCCCAGCCTGGAACAGGGAGGGCAAACAGATAGACAGTGAGGAGCGGAGAAGAGCCCCTCCACCACCCTGGACTCGCCACGGGGCCTGCAGCACCAGTGTCACCACTGCAGAGTGACGGTGCCCACGGCCGCCTTCCCGGCCATCTCCATCTCCACCGCCAGCACCCTCCTCACCACCGCCTCACAGCTTCTGTCCTTATCATTCCCACCAGGGCCAGCAGTGTTTCCCTCAGCCACTCACGCCCACCAGCTAAGGACCTGCCCTATGTCAGGGGCATGCCTAGTCCCTTCGGCAGCCTGGCTTGTCCGATCCCCAGCCCCCGATGCTTCTGGTCACTGCAGAGGCCACACAGGGAGGATTAGGCATCTGTTCTGGCCTCTAGAGCCTCCTAGGTAAGCCTGGCCCTCCTGCACTTTGGGGATGTGTGTTGGGGGGCCAGGGAGCCAAGCTGTGTGCTCAGGAAGGGTCACAGTGCGTGTGTTCAGTGTTTCCAAAGTTCCCCACACCTGCATACACCAAGGATTCTCTGGCACTGTTTCAGTAAGCCCAGACAGCCTTTGAAAGCATCCTACCCCACAGGTGAGGCTGCGGTGGCAGGGGCTTGGAGGGATTGCCCGGCAGGAGCTGGGCCCATATCCACTCTTAGCCTGAGATGGGCAGGGAGAACTCCAGTAAGGAAGGGCACTGGGCTGGGCTGCTTTCCTGCCTGGGCAGCAGTGGAGGCCCCAGAACAGACTCGGTTCCCACTGCCCTCCCTGCTTCCCGTCAGGACAGTTGGAGGTGTTGGCCCAGCCTGGTTCTGAGCTCAGCCGAGACCTTGCTGCCTCCCACTTGGGACCTGGTTCTTCTGGGGACCAGCCCCAAGGCACGGGCAAGTAGAAAAGGGGTTTGAGAGACCCAAAGCATCCATCCTGAGGCCGGGCATGAAAGCTCTACTCTGAACAGATCTGATCTGATGGTGTCAGGCCCATCACCAGCATGCACACAGCAGCATGTGTTGTGTGTGTGACCACGTGGCAGTAGGCAGTCATGTACCAGGCCAGGGACAGGACACGTCCCCTGAACACAGGAGTCCTAGGCAGTGATGCAGACCGTGCTCCTGACGCAGGTCCACCTGGGCTCCTGGATGTGGGGTGTAGCTGTCCTTGGGGTGGTGGAAGGGTACACCGAGGCCCGCCTCAGGGAGCTGCTGACCCTGGGAGCCTCAGGTCTACACGGCCTGGCTCAGGGGACTTGGGGAGCGCCCCCAACTCTCCTCTGCTGAAAGCAGCACACTGCCCTTGGCACTCAAGGACCCCTCCCATTCCCTCTCCTGTTCCCCCACTTTGTTATCCCCTCTTTGCATGGGTCTCCCTCTACCTGGCCACCCGCAGTACTGGTGCCTGGCTCATCATGTGCTGTCCTGCAGAATCCACCTGGAGTGCTCCAACCCAGGCAGCAAGGGCAAGATTGAGGTTGGCACAGGACTTCCTGTTTGCGGCCCAGGACTAGGCAGGGAGGGATGGGGGTGTCCCACAGACCCCGCAGACATGGGTGACGTAGGCCCTGTTTTGGCAACCAATCTCGTCCTTCTACTTATTTAACCACCTTTTCACATATTTGCGGATGAAAACACCAAGCTGAAGGACATGCGGGCTGCCCTTGGGAAGGAGGCCAGGGCTCAGGGACGAATGGTGGCCTGGCCGCCCTCTCCCAGGGCTTTGCCGGCTCCACAGGTGGCCTCCCTCTGCCCTCGCCCAGCTGCCCTCCACCTCCCGCAGCCATGCCCTTGCTGGGCACTCACTCTGAGGCCCGTTACCCAGAGGGGCAACCGTGGGGCTGGCACTGTCCCTACTCCCCCTTGCAGATGCCCCCTTTGGAATCTTAGGGCAGTTGCTTACACTTGTGTCATCTAGTTACCAGGAAAACACCTTCATCCCCAAGCCACAGCTGGGTCCTCCTTGCTGCCACTGTTTCAGAGCTCGGCCTGCCGAACAGCTATGTAGGGATCCACTGGGTGCAGGTGTCTGCTGGCAGCCAGCAGGTGCTAAAATCTACCTCTTGTTTAGTGGCCCAGTCAGCTCTGGTGGCAGGTGGGGTCTGCTTGGAAGAGCCACTGCTTCCTTTCCTGTAGAGCCCCTGGGGCTAGCCAGAGGAGCTGGCACCCTGTACTCAAGCTGGCATCCAGGGCTGGAGGAAGCACTGCCTGGGATTCTGGGAGGCTGCTGCCAGGCTGTGCCATTGAGACTGCCTAGTGTGGGTGCCAAGGAGGCTGGGCATGGTGGGCACGGCCCTGGGCCTGCATGTGAGGGTCCCAGAGTCCTTGAGGTCTTCACAGGGCTTGCAGCCCTTAGCCTGGGGGCAAACAGATGAACTCATAGACCCTTTGACCTCCTGCCAGCCCCACTTTATAGACAGGGAGCTGGGGCGCAGGGTTGGGCCCAGGACAGCTGGGGGCCCACTGGCAACATTGGGGTGTTGCTCCTCTTCATTCCCTTGCCTCCACACTGCTCCTCAGTCTGACTATTGGGCTGGAACCCAAGTGTCTGTCTGCTAGGAAGTTTTTTTTAAACAGTGTTGGGAACTGAAGCCCAGGTGCTCACACAGCTAGGCAATCACACTACTGCTCAGCTTTATCCCAGACCTTTTAGAACCTTTATTTTGAGACAGGGTCTCGATCAGTTGCTCAGGCTGACCTCAAACTCAAGATCTTCCTGCTCCAGCTTCCAGAGCAGGTGAGATTCTAAGTGTGTGCCACTATGCTGGCTGGAAGTCTCGTGGTGTGGAGGGTCTGGCTCCAGCAGCTAGGCCTCTTGAGATTGGCTCCAGAAGGCTCTCACTTTGTCTGTGAACTAGCCCATAGGTGGGGTCATAGGTCAGAGGGCTGATCAGGAGGTGGGACTAACTGGAGGAAGCAGGTCCTGGGGCGAGATGCCACCTTGTCCCTGCCCCTTCCTCTGTTCCTCCCTCTCTCTGCTTCCTCTACAAGGACAGCGTCTTTCCTTCACCACACCTTCCGCAAGGACACTTCTGCTCAGGAGCTGGCCAAGCAGTCTGAGCCCCAGTAAACTTTCCTCCTGGAAGGCATTTTCCCAGGTGTGAGGTGACAGCGAGGAACCCCACCCTCTAGATGAGTCTCCCCTCTGTACTACTGATTCCTTCTCCTCTCATAAGCCAGTGACAGCCATTGCCAGCCTAACCAGACTGTCACAGCCCCTGGCTAACACCCTCAGTGGCTTCTCAGTGGGCCAGGGATGAAGTCACCCCACTGTTGAGGCCTCAAGGCCCCGGCCTCTGTCCCCAACCTCAGCCCCTTGCTCTGCTTCGGCCACACTACTGCCCACCTTGGTCTCACATGCTGCCAACGCCCTCCCTTCCTTGGGTCAGGGGCTTCTCCCCACCAGTCCCAGTCCCAATGGAAGTGCCACCTCTGATCGCTGCCCATGTGGCCCCCATTTGTCCCTCCCCCAGCACTCCTGACGCCTTCGAGCCTTTGTTTGGCCCCTGAACTGTGAGCCTGGGCCCCCAGAGGGTAGGCAGTGGCCATTTCCAGGCCCCTCGTGGTGTCCAGCGTGGTGCCTGGTGGGCTAACATGCCTCACTCATGGAGTGGGAGGGTGGCGGGACAAGAGTTGGAGCTGCTCAACCCCTTGGCAGCACACAGCAAAGCAATGTGGCTGCTTCAAGGGTCCCCAATGGCTTTGACTCCAGGCAGCAAGACTGAATCTCAATGCCTGGCGTGACTCATGGGAGCCCTGTGCTAACCAAGTAGCTGTCAGTCATCAGTTGCTGAGCAAATATTTGTGAGTCCTTCTGACAGGCTTATCTTCGGGTGAGGAGCTAATCCAAGCCCATGAATCCTTCAAAAACCCAGTGCTACCACATCCTCTGCCGGGGGCCCCCCAGATGCTCCAGCCCCTTTGATTCACTGTCCCCTGCTAGCTGTCCCACATACTGTACCCCAGTGCGCTGCCTTTGCCTGGGGCTCCTACCTTGGATGGGGGAGAAGAGCTTGAAGATGAGGGGACAGGCCCGGACAACCACTTGGCCCCGGGGGGTGGCCGGCCAGCAGGTGAGGTTGTCCCACATTTGGCTGCAGCCTGTGGGGTAGAGGCAAAGGATATGCTGGTCACCAGATCAGCAGGGACAGGCCACAGGTACCCCACCTCTAGCTCTCTACCAGGCTCCCCATGTGGGTCCTCCTTGAGGGGTGCAGCACCCCCGGGGGTGTTGTGAGCCTGGGAGGCGTCTCATTTTACAGCGATGGGGGCCTGGCCCAGCATCTGGTGGGCAGGCACTGGGGATGCTTGGCCTGCGCGGGCAAGGTGAGAAACCGGGTCACAGAAGGGCCACTGCGCGTTGGTACCGGTGAACACCTCTGCCAATAAGGAGTGCGTGGGCTCCTGTTCCACTTTCCGTGTATCCCACGGCGCTCACCGCCCAGACTGAACACATGTGGGGCTTTCACAGGAGTACAACGCCAGGTGAAGGACAGAAGATGGTTTGTTTGAGACTTTAGCAAGAGCTGTTCAGTGTTTTGGAAAATAATGTCCCAACAGCAAGGCTGCCTGGGAAATTTGAGTCACGGCTACAACCGCCTGTGTATATCAATCTGCATTTATGGTGCTCACACTCCTGGCGTTTGTATTTACAGGCACAACCTTCAGACTGTATCCTCTTATCTCCTGGTGCAATCATGCCTGAACATATATAGATCTTTTTATTATAACCATTTTTTTCTTTTACATTACAGCTAGAACAGCATTTTCTTTTGGCAGCACGAGGAGTAGCCGTTAGTTGTATGATTTGTTAGAAAACTGACATTTTGATTTCAAAATTCCTATTGCAAAATTATCAGCAGTGGTTTTAAACATTTCCACAATGCGGACAGATTCCACTCTGCAGACACAAACAAGGCTGTTACTCCACATCCAGAAGCAAGACTTGTCCCGAGAGGGCCTCTTATAGACTGTCAGATTTTTAAAGAAGGACTATATGTATATGTTCTGCGTTTCATTTTATAACAGGAAAGGCAGCATCAGAAAAGGCTTGTTAGAAAAGGAGATGCTTGGGATGATGGGCTGATGAGCACATTGGGGTACAGCTAGTTTTTGGGAGTCTTCACAAAACCCACATCTCAGTGAAACTGTGAGTGGTGACGCGAGTGTCAGGCTGTGACCCCCACCATAGAGCTGGGCCTTGCGGGTCCCCACAGATCTGCTTTATCAGGCATATGCTGACGCCACAGCTTTGCCTCTCCAGCACCCTGGCGCCCTGGAGGGACAGGGCTACTCTAGACCCCCTCCCCAGGGAGGCTTAATTGTCCCTCTGCAGCCCAGGCCCATAGATTTGCTCAGGAAACCCAACCCTGGAGCCAAAGTCAACGCCAGCTGGGCCAAGCCCAGCCCAGCCCAGGTCCGAAAGTTCACAAGTTCCCAAGCAGGGGGCCTGGGAAGAGGAGTGGAGGGCTGCCCCCCTCGGGGAAGAGCCTTGGGACCTGGGGGCTGGAGGGGAAGTGCAGGTGGAGGCAGGCGGGCAGGTGCCTGCAGGTGGCACCTGCAGCTGAAAGCCGAGGATCACACCTGTGTCCTGGGGCCTCCTTGTCCCATGCTCCCCAGCCTCGGTGGCCTCGCCCTGTCCCTCTGTTCTGGCCCCACGAGGGGCTCCTCCAGGCCATCACATCATCCCGGTCATCACATCCTCCTGACCATCAAATTGAGGGGCTGTGGTCTAGGCCCTTGCTAGTTATGCACACAAACTCTTACGCAGCCTTGGTGTATGCCCAGTGCTGTTCTAGCTTTGTTAAATGAACAGCTGTTTAACCCTTCCATTTCTCAGATAGTGAAGCTGAGACCCGAGATAGGGTCCAGCCGAGGTCTCACTGCCACTGAGGGGTGCAGCCTATTCACCACACTCTCTGGCCCAAAAGTCCAGGTGGAGCGGGGGGTTCTCCAGGCATTTGCTGCTGCCAGACTGTCTATCCCTCTCTGGAGGTGCTGGGCGCACCCCACGTGCAGGCTTCCTGATGCATACAGTCCCTGCCAGGCCTGGGCTCTTTGACTCTGGAGGCCAGCCCAGGCCAGGGTGGATTTGGGGCTGGGTGTTTGTCCCTGAGGGGGCACAGACAGAAGGCAACTAAGCCTTTGGGGGAGAATGTCCATACAACAGGCTGGGCCAAGTGGGGTCAGCAAGCAGGGCAGGGAGCTGGGGTGGACAGGCCACCACGGACCATGGCAGCCAGGAAAGTGGAGCCTGGGAGAGGGTGGTGAGCAGGTGACTGAGGCTCTGTCTGTCATCACAGAAGTGCATGCACATGGGATGCAGGTCCTCCTGGTACACGTCTCCCACAGTAACTCCTCCTAAGCTCTTTCTGAACCAGACACACATGGGCCGACTGGGACACTGAAAGGTCATGCAGCCAAGGGGCACAGACAGCAGCACAGCCCATGCACCATGCACATCCACCCCGACACACACCCACAGGGACACTAGGGACAGCACACCTGGCAGAGCCAAACATGGACATACACCCCAGCTCACAGAGGCCCAGAGTCGGACCCAGGGACAGATGCAGCCCCGAGGGATGTGGGCCAGGAGCACCCACACGGTGCCACACCAGGCCTCAAAGATCCTGGAGGCCTGCGGACCCACGCAGCCCCTCCCCTGGGCCCAGGCCCTGCTGAGCGCAGGGTGTTGGCACTCAACCAGCACGAGTGCCAGGAGTGACCTCATCGGGATCATAAGGTGGCCTGGCTTGGGGCCGGGAGGAGCTGCCGTGGGAGCCTGGGATCTGTCCGCTGTCCCAGCCTGCTCCTGTCCTGCAGGTTGGAGGGGGAACACGGACCTCGGTCTCAGCCCTAGAGATGGGCCACCCTGCCTAGGGACCCATCTTTGAGGCCACATGCACTCACTGAGAGGTACAGGAAGCAGAGCGCCCAGCACCAGGGCCAAGAAGGAGGACACAGGCAGGGTATGGTGCTGTGGCCCTAGAGAGGTGGCAGGGAGCTGGGAGCCACTGATGTAAAGGGTGTATGCTGCTTTGGAGAGAAGCTGTTAACCTGTCACCCACCTTGGGGAGCTGACCAGGCCAGGAAGGCCCTCCTTCTCCTGGTACCCACCTCTAACCTCCAACCTCTGACCTTGGTGCCCCACCCACCCTCCCTCAGCTTTTCCACCTGCTGCCCTTCCATAACCTAGCTCAAACCAGGCTGCCTGCCCCAGCAGAGGGTGCTGTCTTCTGTGGTGATGGCCCTGCTGCCAGGCTGGGGCAGTGGGGCAACCTCTTCCTGCTGCTGGGTTCAGAAGGAGCTGGGGCCCATCAGCCTGCTGAGGGTAGGCTGGCTGGGGGTGCAGTGTGGGGTCTGTGTATCACCCCCATCCTCTGGGCACTGCGGTGACAGAGCCTAGCACTGGGAGGGTGGGGCAGGGCCTCAGCTTCCTCCCAGACCTGTCTGGATGAGGCTGGTGTCCCTTCTTGCTCTGCGCAGCCAGGATGGCTCTGAGTTCCCATCATTACCAGCCCAGGACCTGCCTGTTCCCACCCACATCACACCCCTGCCTCATCACATCCAGGCTCACATCCCAGGCATCATCTCCACTTTTCCCCAAAGCATCTGGGGCCCGAAAGAACTGTTCCACGTCCTCCCAGCTGTTGGCTGGGCCCCCAGCCCTGGTGTGTGTATGTCTGCACACACACATGCGTGTAACAGAGGGCTGGAGCCTCCTGTAAGTTTCCAAGCACTCTCACTGCCCAGCAGCTCTGGGTGCAGTCAGCCCCATGCGGCCCATCTGACCAGCAGGGAGGGAAAGGGCCTGGGACCTGGGCCCCTAACCACAGCAGTGTGGGTGCTGTGGGACCTGAACTCCCCTCCATGGCTCTCACCTGCTGCCTCTGTCTCGTTCTCCACCTGTGCCTCTTGCAGGCACTCTTCCTGCTGTCTCTCGATCTCCTGCAGGTAGTCACACTCCTGCTGCAGCCCAATCTCCCAGCCGCCCTGGGGACAGAGGGGATGGAGGGCTGGTTAGCTTCAGGGGAAGCTGGTCCTGTACTACGGCTTCCAGACTGAACCTCACACCAACCCCAGACTGCAGCCCTCCCAACCCCACTGAATCCCAAACATGGTCTCAGTCCTAGGCTGCAGCCCATCCAGCACCAGACTGAACCCCAGCCCTTGCCCCAGACTGCAGGCCATCCAGCCCAACTTAACCCAGCCCAAAACTGCATCCTGTCCAGCTCCAGGGTGCACCCCGAGCCTGACCTGGGTTCAGGCCCTCTGTAGTACACAGCTCTCAAGCTGGGGCTCCTGGAGGGCACCATCATGATTCCTGGTGGCTTCCCCTCAGTGCTGCTGCTGTGATAACCAGGACTCTGTGGGTGGCCGACCCTGGACAGTGGTGTGAGGGCCTCTCCTGAGAGCCCTGAGCTGACCCAGTGGACTCTGGCTGTCCCCAGGATGGCTTGAATTCCCTGACCCGTCTCTCTGAATGTGTGCACAGGCTAGTGCTACACTCTTATGGGGAGCTGGATCCTGGCCTCTAGTCCCTGTGCCAGGCCTGGGTAGAATCTGGGAGTCTGTTGTATGTTCCCACCCCAGGAACCAGTGTCAGCCTCTCAATCACCAAAATACAGTGGGGACTTGAGCTCTTCCTGGCCAGCCTTCACCTGCATCCTCTGAGTTCCCAATAACTCAAGCCAGTCCAGATCTACCAAGGGTCAGGAGGCTCAAGGAAGTGACAGGCCCCTCTAGGAAGTGTCAAGATCCACCAGGCCTCCTCAGTCTCCAAAGATGGAAAGAGGGACGGAACAGCCCTAGCATTGCCTCTGCCCTGCCCTGGCCTGCTGAGGGACAGCATGTGAAAAGACATGGTGGCAGAGGGGAGGATGAGTGTGGTGGTGATGGCCATCTAGGAGAAACCAGGTTTTGAGAGCTCTCGGGTGGGAAGGTGATGGATAGTTTTACCTATCTCTGACCCTACATGGGTTTCCTCATCTATGCCTGGGGCAGAGGATGGTACGGTCCCTACTGGGACCTGAGGTGAGAACTCAGCAAGACCTTCCCAGAACTAGATGTTCTCAGGGTCTCCTTTAAGTTGTTCTTCCCATCCTGGGATAAAATCCTTGTCTCCCTGGGCCTCAGTTTCTCTATAGGAAAAGTGGAGGTCATCTACCTCCACTGCTGACTTGAATGTTTGTTGAAGTGGGACTGGGGAAGAGCATAAGGGTTCCCTTTCATTTCCTTCCTTCACTTAAAGGGGTCTGGAGGCACCAGGGTTCATAGCACCTTGATAGCTCGTCTGAGCATCCACCAGAGGTGGCAGTGAGCCTCTCATTGCCATTGAGGCAGACGGGTCCCAACTGAGGTGGGCAGCTACCTAGTGGGCCACACAGCTAAGGCTCTTCCACCCCAACTGCTCCCTCATCCCATGCTAAAGGCTTTGTGGAGCTCACTATCTCTTGGGTCACCTGGAATCCAACTTCACCCTACACAGCTTGCACCATGGCTGACTTGGCCGGGCCCACGGATGCCTTTTTGTCTCGGATGCCTTCCAGACTCTCCCAGCATGCAGCCTCCACCAGCTGTTTGCCACTGGTCCATAAGCTATAGGCACACATGGGTTGTACCTTTGACCAATACCTTTGCTGGTCAACTGGGGTAAAGTCATGAGCTGGGAAGTCCTATAAAGCTTGGCATAGTGGAAGCCACATGGCCTATCGGGCAGGGCAGTTACTTGGGTAACCACTGAAGGAAAAACGGGGTACTTAAAGGAAACATGGCACCTGTGGGTCATCTCTCCCATAAGAAAGTGCTCATGATGCATAGGAAAGGACCTGTGGCTAGCTTGTCCTCAGGTGTGGGCACAGGGTGATTAGGTGGCTCCCAGAGGTGGCCTGTGAGAGAGGAACCTGGCCTTGGGCACCCTGACTTGTGTCACATCCTGGTGCCCCCTTGCTTGTCTAGGGGCACATCTCCTGTAGGTGCTTCCCAGCCCTGCCTTCCAGCAGCAACAGGGATCTTCCTGCCCTGGCCCCTTCCCATCTCCTGCCCCTCCTCCCCTCCTGCCCAGAGAAACAAAAGCAGGATGGAGGTAGTGGCATCTGTTTATCCTATCTCCTGCCATCATTTACTCTCTTCTGATCCATATCCGCATCTCTATCTATTTGGGAAGCAACTTCCTTCTCTGCCAATAAACTCCGGGGTTTCATGAACTCTCTTCCAGGGGATAACTTGTGACAGAGACCCGGGTCTGAGCACTCGGCCACACTGCTTGGCCAAATGGCCCTGGTCAAGCTATACAGACCCAGAAGGCTCACTCCTGGCCTTGGGATTAGGCTATCAGCTAGGGGGCCTGCTCTCTCCACTGACTAGAACCTTCACAGGATGGAGCTTCTGCTGCCATCTTGTTGACAAGTCGAACAGATAACAAAGGCTACAGCAGGAGAAAGAAAAACCATGCCCCTTGAGGCGGCTTTGTGTCCCACAGCACGAGCCAGTATTTTTATCCATGGCTTGTGCAAGTTGAGTCTTCTGCCCTTGTCACCCAAAATGTCCAGCCTTGTGTGTGTGGACAACGGATGCCCTTCCTTCCTGGGTCACTGAAGCCAAGGCTACAGCCACACACTTTTCAAAGAGATATTTCTTTTCCAGTGGCTGTGGGACCTAGGGTTCTCAGCAGCTCCTGCACACCACTCTGTGCAGGCAGAAGAACAAGGTCAACTTCTCCAGCCAGCTGTTCTCCTCCAGTGGCAGAGCCAAAGAGCCCATCCTGAGAGGCAGCTGGGAACAGACAGTGCAATGGGCACCAGAGCCCAGGATGAGCCAGGTGCCTGGGGTGTCTCTGTGTCGAGTAGGGCGTGACCTAGAAGATCACTCTGTCTGCCACAATTTAGTCATGTGACAGGCCCCCTTTGGAGAAGGGCAGAGGAAACGGAGACCCACAGAAGGGCCTGTGCACATTCCCAGATGGGCCCATGTCTCTGACCTCTGGTCTGGACAGTGTCAACTCTTTTCCAAAGCTGTGCCTTGGGCCATCTGGTCAATCATTGTCCTTTGAGGGCCAGGGCCAGGGCAGCTCCCTCTAGCCCTTATCACGGAGGAATTCAGGCAGACTTTGGACTTCCTCTCCCACTTACTTCCCTTTGCTAAACATCCTCATTATCCCTCTGGACTCCAGGCACACACAGAACATTGGAAAATTCCCTGGCCAAAGACAGCTCAGTGTATCAATCCCAGAAAGAACCCTGGGGTGGGATGTGCTGGAGCGCAAGCTTCATGCAGAACGAATGAAAGAACAGGGTAGCGGAGGATGCTGGGCTCAGACAGTGAGAGGCATGAACAAGCAGGCCCAAAAGCAGGGGTGCCGCATGTGCACTGGAGGAAGCACTTTGACTCCTGCTGCCATTGAGTTTGTAGGAAGCACCAGGACATACAGGTGGGGTGGGGTTGGAAAGGGCTGTGAATGCCACTTTCAGAGTAAGCTTGGAGTCCTGGGCCATGGGGGGGCACAGGATGGGAGGTGCACTTAGCATCTTGACAAAGACTCCCCAGGTGGCGGGTGGTGTGATGCAGGGACCATGAGTCACCTGGGGAGCTGAGTCTGGTGGGACTATGAGGTTGTCCGAGGAGCGGGCCCTATTTCCCTGCCTGGGGCCAGCAGGGGAGCTCAGCATCAGAAGTAGGGGTACGATGCTCAGGAGTGGTCTCATTCTTCTATCACCTCCCAAGGTCTACTTACGTCTCCCCCTGCCTGAAATCTTGAGCAACAGAGGCAGAGGGAAACCAAGGCTGCAGAGAGTGAGCCTGTGAGCAAAGGCATGCAGACGTGGTGTCTGAGGCAAGGGGGAGTGGAGAAGGGGGTGAGAGGAGAAAAGGGCAGGACAAAACGGGGCCAGGGAGGCTGGAAGGAGAGGCAGATCACAGAACCCAGGGGTCAGCAGGAGAAACGGCTCCTCGCTTTGCAGAGGGCACACAAAGAAGCTAAGAAAAACCTCGCCTTACTGTAAAAGAGCATGAGGAGCCTGTGGGGCGATGGGAATGCATCATGAATTGATCTGTACAGTGGCCACACCCCTGTACAGTCCTGACGATTCAGAGCTGCCATTCAGATTTGTGCATTTTGCTAATCAGAAACTGTCTCTGAGGTCGAACAGGGCAGCGTGTGGCATGCCACGGCCCCTGGGAAGAGGAAGTGCCTCTTGGCATGGCAGAGCCCACTTAAGCCCATTTAAGTCCAGAAAGAGATGGTCACTTTCTGCTGGGTGACTTCATGCAACGTTCCCAACCTCATCTGTAAAATGGGAGCAATCACAGTGGCACAGACTGCTAGAACTGTATTGAAGGGCCCACGTAAAGGTTGCAGCCTGCCAGGAGAGACTGCCTCCAAGGGTGAGCAGCGCTTGCCAAACCCCTGGCCCAGTCCCCGAACCTAATGCCGTGTGCATGCCCGGGCAGGCTGGACGTCCTACCTGCTGGATGGCTATCCACCAGCATGGCGCTCCCAGGTGTCTTCATTCCTCCCACCCCCTGGCACCTGCTTTCCTTTCCCTTTCCTGTATTTTACATCCCTTTACCCACAGCCCAAAGTCTCTGCTCTGTGCAAACCCAGATGCTGCAAACCACATCCCTTGTTGGGTGAAGTCTGAGCTGCATGTGGAAGCGGAGGAGAACCAGGATGTGCATGCACGTGTGTGTGCAGTGAGGAAGATCAGGAGTTGTAGGGTCACAGGTCTGATGCTGGGGCAGAACTTCCCACAGCCCCAAGTGGCCCAACAGAAGTGTTCTTGTCATTAGCAGGGTCTGAGCAAATACCTTCAGCCTGTTACTGACTCTGGGCACTGCTTGGAGAGGTTCTCTTGGGGACTCAAAGCCTTTCAAGGTCAAGTACTGGGCTTGAGTCTTCTGCTCTTGAAAGATCCCTGGGCATCTCTGGGAAGCAGAGTTTAAGGACTCTGTTTACAAACAGTGTCAGGGTGATGCTAGGGTGGGGGCACCTGCAGAGGGTTGGGCACCAGCATGGGTGCACAGGCTGTGAGTCCTCAGTGCATGAAGCTGGTTTCTCCACTCCCTGGTGACCTTCTTCTCTCCCTGGTGACCTGGTGTGCAGGAAGAACGTGACCTGGAGTTAGGCAGGAGGAGGCACTTCTGGAGAGACAGGGATCCTCCTATTGCACCACGTAGCGGGGACCCACGTGGGCTCACCCCTGCCAGCTCACCATGCAGCCTTCAGACACAGACTTGGAGACACTGCATGCTAGATAGGAAGGGAACTCATCTTGGAGCTTTGTTAGGTTCCATGATAGCATTATATTATGCAGGCAAACATCTTTTGGTTTTAGATATGTATCTTGAATAACTTGGAATAAAAGGTCAGGATGTTTATAATCGACCTTAACATACCCTAGTCAAAAAAGCAAATGATGCAAACATTAATTGTCAGATGTTAACACTTGTCAAACCTAGGAAGTGGGTATTTGCATGTTCATGATAGTATCTTTCAACCTATTTTATCTGTTTGAAAACTTTAAAAGCAAAGCAAAGCAAAACAATGCAAAACAGATCAAACCCCAAATACCTGCACATGTGGTGGAAATATTTAAACTTTTTTTCCTCTTCCAAAGTGGAGTAACACATGGGAATCAGAACATGCTGCAATTTCCCTGCGCGCAGGGAAAACCCATCTATGTTGGAGGGGAGGAGGACCCTCAAGGAGAAGGCCAGGCTCCTTTAGCCACCAGCCTGTCCTCACGTGACCTGCAGTGGGTAATGCACTGGCAGGAGGTGCAGGCTCAGGCCTGTGACAGTGCCACAGCCCTGGCCACATCAGCATGGGGCTGCCTGTGGTATGAGGCCCACCACCTGTCACCTCCTGGGGCTGGCCCCTCCTGGGAACCTCCCCTGCCCTGCTCCCAGACTGGGCACCAGACTGGGCACCAAGGGGATGCGTGACCTATTGCACAGGTTGCCCTGGCACTTTTGCCACTTTCCTCTGTCCATGCTCCCGGAAGTGCTGCCGGGACCCAGGGCTCTGGGGAAGAGGCACCTGGTCGGGAGGAAGACGGTGCCTGGTTGTAGGGTGCCGCTGCCTTCCCCAGCCTAGCCTCACCCCCCCACTTCCCCTCTACCCTGGGCCAAGAGTTGTCAGCTTCCACTCTGAGGTGAGGAAACTGAGGCCCCAGCCAGGAAGTAGGATGGGGACCAGGTTTCCTATCCCAGGGAAGGCAAGTCTCAATGTTTCAGGATAGAGGTGGAAACTTCCCTAAGAGCTCCCTCTTCCAGCATGGCCCAGGGCCCAGCAGCCCATGGGGCCTATGGCTTTGCTCCCAAACAGGTGGCTTGACTCTGCTGCAGCCATTCTCTAAGGCCCACAGGGTAGCCTTTGGGGCCAGAGGCTATGGAGGGCCAGCATTGAGGCAGGAGCAAGGCGCTTGTGGTCAGGCAGGGCCTTTGGGAGCAGGCAGCCAGTGCCCTGCTGCACCAGGAGCCACCTTTGCCCGTGGAGAGCTAAAGGCTCCCCCTCTTCCTGGGCTCAGGCCCACAGAGGTGGTTTTATGAGCGGCATTGTCCCACCTCCTCCAGGGAGCCCCCGACTGCCCCACTCAGCAGCTCCTGCTACAATTCTGGAGGGCTGCCCCCATGCCCAACTGGGCTTTGCCTGCTACATCCCTGCTCAGGACCCTTGGAGGGTGCTGGGGCTGCTTGTCCTTGGACCCCTGCGCAGCCCTGTGCTGTGCCTCAGTACAGTGAGGAGCCCCCAGGCCTGCTGTCCTGGGCAGGGTGGAAGGCCTGGCTGGTGGCCTGGGCACACCTCCTCCTGAGACACTGGGTTTTCTTTCCTTTTTTGCTTCCCTGTTCAGAGATTTCCCCTTCCCAGGCTGAGGTTAGAGCCATAAACAGGAGTGATAAGGCTTTGGGCCTTCAACCTGAACTTTGCAGCCGTTTTATGACTCAATCACCCCCCCACCCCCAACTCCAGAGGAGGCTGAAGCAGGACTGCCTGGTGTCCACTCCAGGGCCAGGGCTCCTTGCTCCAGCCTGGCCTCCCCTCATCCTGGCTGAGCCCCCTCTTGCCCCGTGGGCTCAGCCCTTCAGAGGGCTATGAGAAATGTGGAGATGAGAGCCCCCCAGCCCTGATCCCTTAAGGGGGAGGGGAGGAGGACAAAGGGTAGGGTTAGCTTAGACGGTGGGGGACAGAATGGCCTGGTGTGCCAGGTGGGTGCGCTGGGCTCAAAGCCTCCAGTAATGCAGGCAGGGGGTGCAATGCGGTTCCCAGATCCCTGCTCACCCAGAGTTTGAGGGGCTGGGACCTAGGGTTGCGGGTGTGGTCCAGAGGCTCAGAGACACTCAGGGCCAGAGCTGTGGCCTCAGGATCAGAGCCTGGAGCAGCAGGGAGGTCTCATGTGTATCAGGGGGCTGGGGATACAGCCCATGGTCAGAGATCTGCTCCCTAGGCTAGGTAATGAGTGTCCTGTCCCCAGAGTGTGGAAGATACCAGCTAGGGAGAGACACAGATTTGTGCCCTGGTGGGGGTCATAATGGGCAACCACAGTACAGAAAAGATCAGGTGGTCAAGATCCCTGCTCTCCCCAGGCAGCCCAGAGCCACTTCCAGGTGTGGAAGCCTGTGGGTGTTCAGAGGCCTGTTCAAACAGCAACTCAGGATGGCTCTGGGCTGGGCAGTGGGAAGACTGGCCTCTGCTGGGGTGGGGCAGGGGTCGGGGTGGACAGCGGGGCTCAGGAGTCCCCAGGTTTTCCCTGTTCTCCCAGGTGGCCTATTGTCTGTCCCGGGCCCTGGCGAGCCATCTCAAACACCCACACGTGGGAACAGGGACCCTGATGTCAGGGGCACACAGCCCTGGGAGAAGCAGAGATGGGAAGAGAAAGCTGGACAGGCTGGCCCCTGGCTTGGGCTCAGCTTTCCTGGGCACACCAGGCCCTCCCGCTGGATCCCACACTGGCTGCCCAGTGTCACCCGCCTCGGGCACCAGGACTTCTTTGCCGTCCCTGGGTGGGAGGGCACAGAAGTGGGTCCTGATACACACAACGCCATGTACACCGCAGAGCTGGGACATCCCCAGAACCGGGGACGTCTCCACCCGTGGACAGCACAGACCCAGGGTAACCCAGACCCGGGCACACTAGACGCTCACACTGACGCCCTCCCGTCCCCCTCCCGCCCTTGGCGGCTCCTCCTCACCCACGGAGCCGCTGAGCAACCGAGTCGCCGCGCGGGGACGGGGACACGACCGCACCCCCACCTGTCGAGGGCCAGCCCGCGCGGAGACAGAGGAGAGCTGGCTGACGGTGCCCGCTGTCCTGTCCGCGCTCGTCCCGGCCCGTCCCGGCCCCCGCACCTCGAACCCCGCGCCCCACACCCTGCGCCCCGCCCGGGACGCCCACTCACCGCGGCGCCCAGGGCGCAGGCGAGCGCGGCGAGCACGCAGGGCCAGCGGGCGGCGGGCGGCGGGCGCATGGTCGCGAGCGGCGGGGACGGCGGCTGGGCGCAAGTCTCGGCTGGAGCCGCGGGGGCGGGGGCACGGCTGACGGGCGGCACGCGCGGCCAATGGGCGCCAGGGGCGGGGCTCCGCGCAGGTGTGGGCGGAGCCTGGGGGGTCCCCCGCAGCGAAGTCGCGGGCGGCCACCTGCGCGCCGACCCCGCCGCAGAGCCGGAACCCACCGCGGGCTACCCCTTCCGTCCCTACCGCCGCCCTCCTGCTTGGTTCCGCCGTGTCCCATTACCTTCAGTGTCCTGCGTGTCCCTCCAGGTGCCACCTCTGCTGCTCCCCGTCGGCCTCTGGGCTGGCCGCCTGCCGAGCGGTCCCCGTCGCCACGCATCGGAGGGCGCAGGCCGCCGCCTGCGGCCGCGGGGAGCGCGAGTCTGAGCCTTGGCGGGCAGAGGATAGCGGGGATCACTCGTCAGGGTGTGCGGGCTTCGGGGTCGGGGAGCTGGAGCCGCAGCGCCCTCCCGCGGGGAGCGACGTCCTGAGACCTCCTTATCCGAGGGGCTGGGCCAGGAGTACCCCCTGCCCTGCGGTCCCCACGCTCGTCCCCTGGTCCCAGCCCGGGCGCGGGTCACGACTTGAGAGGCCGGCGCAGCGCGGTGGTGCGGGTCCGTGGGCAGCAGTGGGGGCGCGTCCGCCGGAGATGCACACAGGGAGGCCGAAGTCCTGGAAGTCCTGGCCGGGCCTTTCTGGAGCTGGAAGGACCCCCGTGGAGGGAGCTGCGCTCCACTGCCGCTGGCTAGGGAAGTGGGAGTTTCTGCCTCTCTGTGGCCTGGTGCACCTGCTCTCAGGCCTCAGGTCCCCACAAGGCTCGTGACCTCATTCTGGGCAGTCGTGACCTCTGCTGGCCTGGTGTCCCCGGAGCCTAGGATGTGAAGAATCTGTTTGCTGTTGTCCCCACCCAGTGAGCCGTCCCCAGGCCTTCGATGTTCGCCTCTCTGAGGACAGCATCTGGGGACTTGAGAGCGGACCGAGGGTATGAGGATTGGGGACAGGAGGGAGCCAGACCCCGCCTGCCATGGGACCCTCCCCGGGACACAGGCAGGGCAGGAAGGCAGGAGAAAGCTTGAGGCTGCCAGCCAAGAGGGCTGTCTTCAGGGCTGATGGCCAGGCTCTGAGGGGCTGCATCCCCACCCCACCTGGCCCTGCTCCCAGCCAGGCGAGGGCGGCTCAAGGAGCATAGCTTTCCTGCAGACTCTGCAGTGGAACTGCTTGTCTGTTCCTTCTGAATCGTCCCCGGAGAAAGCAGCCTTCTACACCCACCGAAGGGCACAGAACACACTCAGAAATGACAGGAGCAGAAAGAAGAGAGTAGCAAAAACAAAGCCCTAAAAATGCAACCATGGTGCACCTTGACCACGTTGCAGTCAGTTGCTAACGTCTTGTTCTGTGTTCTGAGGTCCTGGGCGAGGGCCAGGCATTGCAGTCTTGGGGGAGTCTGTGGAATGTGTTGAGGAAGCCGTCATGTGCCCACCTGGGGGTGTGGCAGGGCTCCAGGAAAGGGGGGATGTCAGAAGCAGAGGCTGGGCAGGTGGGCTACCAGGGAGTGGACAGCTCCCTGAAGTCCCTCCTCCTGTCCCCACCCTGTCCCAAGCCTGAGCCCCTCTGTAGTCAGCCTCTGTCCGGACAGTGCAGCCTAGGAGGAAGTCGGTGCCCCTGCCTTCTGCTCCCCTGGTCTAGGCCTGAGAGAAGACAGACACCCTGTGCTCTGGTCCCTTCTTGTGTGGTTGCTCCCTAGGGCACCCAGTTCTCTCTCCCTTCCTGGGCTCCCGGAACCTATCCCCAGTCTTTGGCACAAGCCCCTACCCTCCCTCTGGTTGCCAGCATCCCAAGGGAGCCGTGGATGCAGGAGGTTTGGGAGAGGGAGCCAGTCACTTGCTGTCCCCCGTGACAACAGGCACAGCAGGAGAGTCGCAGTTACTCATGCAGAACGCCTGGCTTCCTGCCCGCCTCAGCCCTGCGTGAGTGCTGCCCGTGCTGCTCCAGCCCTCCAACACCTCTCAGAATCGTGCTCTCATTGCCTCTTTGAGGCATAGCTGCAGGAGCTCAGGCAGGAGCTCAGCCAGGCTCCCAGATTCCTGGAAAGGGCAGAGGGGACTTGACCTGCATGATGGGGACAGTGCTAGGGGGTCCCCACAGGCCACCCACACTGCCACCTGGTTGTTCACCACTGCCCCATGCTGCCTTTCTTCCTGTGCAGGGGGCATCTTTACCCCAAACTGTAACAGCACGAATATCATTGATGCCTCTTGTGTCTTTGCCTGCCTTTATCCAACCCAGGATGAGTGATGTAGACCCGTCCCCTTCAGGGGAGCCTAGCATGGCTTGGGCAGGAATAGGGGGTCTTTTGTTGGCACTGCAGCTGTACTTGGGAAGAAAACAAATTCATGGAGTGCAGGCAGTGGAGGAAGCATTGTGCCCACAGACGGGTGTGGAAATGAAGCCCCAGAACCAGCCTTCGATGGGCAGCTGGGGCCTGTGCACAGGGCCAAGGGCAAGTGCATCGGTTCAGGTTGCCCAGGGAGCAGACACTGAGATGGAGGAGGGTGCTGCGGAACACAAAGAGGAGAGGGCAGGAAGAGGCAGGGACATCCTCATCCTGTAGGGCATTTGTGGACAGAGGCAGAGACCTCAGCTGTACCCTTAGGGACAGAGATGGGTGACCTTGGAACTCTGTTTCTGAAGTTCCCAGGGCTCGGTGTGATTTGGGAGTCACCAGGCAGCCCCACAGGGGATCATAGTGCAGGGACTCTGGGAAACCTGAGGGAGGACTGCTCCTCCTGTGTCCTCCCTGATGGCCTCAGCACAAGGTGAATGCCTGTGTTTGTGTGTGCATGGCTGTCTATGTCTGTGTACAAGAGCGTGTGCATATGTGTCATGGTATAGGGATATGTCTGCTCCCAGCTGGGGAGCAGTGCAGGACTTGGTCATAGTGATGGCTTTGATCTGAAATGACCCCCAAGCTGGGCATGGTAGCACACAGCACTTGGGAGGCTAGGGCAGGAGGATCACTACGAGTTTGAGGCCAGCCTGGACTACATAGAGAGACCCTGTCTCAAAAAAATAGTCCCTGGAAGGCCCAGTGCTAAAGGCTTGGGTGCCAGCCTGGTGGCCCCCCTTCAGGAAGTGGGGCGATCTTGAGGAGGTGGGGCACGGTTGGAAGGAGTAGGTCCCTGGGGGTGGGACTTTGAAGGTTACACTTCGTCCCACCTCCTCTGACGAGTGGGCAGTTCTGTCCACCAGCCCCTCTCTGCCAGTGAGAGACAATGGAGCCACCCAACCATGGACCGCACCTCCTGAAAACATGCGCCAAGATAAATACCTTCTCTTCTTTGCTGAGTTTCTTAGGTGGTTTGTGACAGTGGGTGGCTGGGACAGGTGGAGCTGGAGCAGAGTGCTCAGAGCTGGGGGAGGGAGGATGGTCCCAAAGATGTGTCCCAGACCATAAGGGGGCAGCAGTGCCTGTGGGGCATTTTGTACCCAGGAGAGCTCAGACTGAGTTCTCACGCTCTGCCCTTCTCTCAGCCCTGCAGCATTGTGAACTGAGGTGGAGCCGATCCCAGGCGGGGTTCAGTGAAAGGGAGCTCTCCAGAGCAGGACACAAGAGACTTGGGTCTAAGTAACAGGATTCATGCCATCAGAGATCAGTGTCTTACCTAACTGGTATTGGCTGGAAAAAAGAATGGGCATTTCTCTGTGACTCCCAGACAACCAAAAGAAGGGAAAGGTGAAGCTACAAAGACACCGCCAATCCAGTGGATTTTATGGATGGGAGGGCTAAACCCAAGGAAGGAGGGGTGGTGCACAGGAGTGTGACGTCAGTAACTAACTCTCACAGGGGTGAGAATTGAAACCATAGGTTATTTAGGAACAAATAATGAATTTTAAAACCTGAACAATATGGACATTACATGATTAGAGAAAAAACTGTAGGCTTCCTCAGATATACTGCAAAAAAGAGAAACCGAAAATTAGTGAAATAAGTTTACAACTAAAAACAGTAGAAAAGAAACAACAAATTAAATCTGAAGAAAGGAAGGAATTAGCGAAGGTAAAGGTAGAAAGTAATGAAATTAAAACAATTTTTTTTTTCTGGTACCGGGAATCTAACTCGGGACCTTTTGCCTGCCAGGCAGGCGCTTGTGTCACTGAGCTGTATCCCCAGCCCCAAAATAAAATATTGAATGAGCGAATGAAACGTTCCCCTTCAATAGGGCTGCCTTAGTTACTTTTCCTGTTATTGAGTCAAAATACCCAATATCCAAAACTTAAGGGAGGAGAGGTTTTTTCAGCTCACAGTTTGTAGAGGTTTCAGCCTATAATTGCCTGGGCCCAAGGCAGAGGGGCAACTGTTCACAGTGTTAGAAGACAGCAAAAGTAACAAAGGACTTTAACAGCATCTTTCTGCCCCTTTTATATTCTATCTAGGCTACTAGATTTAGAATGGTGCCCAACCAATCAGTGCACTAATTTAGGAATCACCCACCCTTAACCCAGCACCCTTAATCCTAGCATTGCACCATGAATCAGTCACACACTCTCGATCCCGCCACCTCTGAAAAAGCCTCATCTATCACTGTATGAGGCTTTAGGGGGGGCGTCTCAATACGAGACATAACAAGGCTAGTTAATAGATTAAAATTTAGCAAGCCTGATTAAGAACAAAAGTGGAAACACAGGCAAGAGACATAGTTCCAAGAATAGAGAATAGAGAATGATATCTGTGGCAATATTATCCAACATCTAGGTGACACATCTTCTTCTAGAGAAATATTAATGTTACCCCTGAAAAAGATACCAGGCTCTGATGGTTTTATGGGAAGATCCCACAAGCTTTGAATGCATAGATAACTCCCTTGTGAAGGGAATGTTCCCAGCATGCTCTGTGAGTGGTGTATGCTGATATTAAAACAATGCAAGAATAAGACAAGTAAGGAAAATGGTAATTTCACTTTGTAATTCAACTGACGTTAGTAAATAGTTATGAATTTAAATACATAATGTAATGTTTACCATTTAACTCATGTCCATGCAGAAACATAAGAGCAAACATCAAGCAGTGACAAAGCCAATGAAGGAAAGTTGCCATCTCATTTTGGGAGCTGGGATAAGGGAGGCCAGCAGGGCTGCCCCAGGGAGAAGGGGCAGGTCTGTTGCCAGCTTACTTGCCTCTGGTGGGTATGGTAGGCCATGGCCGGGTGAGGTGGGCACCCAGGAGTATGTCTCAGAGGCCAGTGAGGACCCTGGCCAGAGACATGGTGGCTACCTGCAGTAAGGCAGATGCTCCAGAAGGGTGTGGACCCAGTGCCTGTCTTCCATGAGCAGAGAAGTGGACACAGCCCAGACTGGAAATGCCCGGCATGGCTGCTATCCTGGTCCTTGCAGGGCAAGGTGGGAGCCCCCACTCGGCCACTTTCTACCCCAGTAGCAGGACCAGGACTTGGCCTGGGGCTTCTGCAGTGGCCACTGGGTGAGTCCTTAGGCTGGCCACTGTGGCCAGACTTGTGGCTTGACTGGCAGAGACAGCAAGAGATCTGAACTTGGTTGGGAGAACCTGGCTCTGTTCCCACTTCTGTGCTCTCCCCCAGCCACGAGCGTCACACAGAGAGGCCCCTGAGTCCTTGTGGTCTGACTGTAGCCAGAGGCCCCCAGCGAGATGCTTCTTCCTGTGGCCTTCATTGCCCTGACTGTGGCTGGCATTCCAGCCCATCTCTGCCCTCCCCCTTCTCTGGGAACTGATGCCTTCCCTTCCTGGAGACAGTACCATGTATGTTCTGGGCCATCTTGATAGTGTCCCTGATGGCTGTCCTGGGCCACGAATGTGGTCTGCAAACCCGGACCTCCCTCCCAGCCTTTCCTTCCCTTGGTGGGTTCTCAGTCCACAGACTTGATTCAGGAGGCAGAGCTTGTCTTTATCTTCTAGACCTCACACCTTCGTGACGCTGCACCCACACATGCACAGCCATACTCTTTCCTGGGTGCTTGCATTACGCAGGGGTTAGGGAGCACCTTTCTTCTGTGCTCCCTTGGTTCCTGGGCCCCTGCCTTGGTCATGGTATTCAGGGGCAGCATCCCTGCAACCCTCAGTCCCTCCAAGGTGAGGTGGGGACAGGAGTAGTCTGGAGGAATCGCTGAGAAGTCCTCTTCTGCTCCTCTCTGGTTCCAGGTGCCCCGAAGAAAATCTCCAGGGGCCACTTCTGCTTTTCTCCTCCCAGTCCACCCTCCTCTGGGTGAGAGATCATCTACCTAAGAGAGGACATCTTTCCAGGGAGAAGAGCACCGAGGGGGCCCTGCCTGCCACCATGTGTCCCCACCCCACCTTCTCCAAGCGGGGTTGGGACAGCCTTGGAAGAGGGGGGCCCCCAGTACCCTCCTTTCCCTTTGGAGAAGTGAGGGGCTAGGTGGTATGGACAGATGGAGATCCTACTGGAGCTGCTGGCAGCGGGCTGTAGAGGGCGGTGCCTGAGAGGGAATCTGCACAGGCTGGCCTGGGCCAGGGAGAGACTCGCTGCAGAGTCTTGCTGCAGAGAGAAGGTGGGAAGAGTGGGGAGAAGAGGAAGATGCCTGACCCAGAGGAGCGGGCAGGTCTGCCTCCTGTCTTAGGTTGGAGGCATCCTTGTCCTGCAGTGGGTGGGTGAGTGTTCCCCAAGGACTCCATATCTTGCCTCTGGGGCTATTGGGAGGTGGTGGCACTTAGCCAAAGAAATGAGGTCCCTGGGGGGTATGTCCTAATCGGATGTGGGGACCCAGGATGCTCCTTTTCCTCTCTCTTTTCTTCCCCCACCATGTCCCGTCTTGCCAAGTGCCCAATGGCAAGAGCCATTGACCATGGATTAGACCTCTGAACCCGTAAGCCAAATCTTTCCTCTTTATTTCTTTTATTTATTTAAAACTTCTTTTGCTGGGGATGGAACCCGGCACCTTGGGCATGCTGGGCCAGTGCTCTATGGCTGAACTGCCGACCCTCCTGACTTTGCCTCTTTTGAAGCAGATGCTCTGCCACAGTGAGGGAAGCCTGCAAGCACCGAATGCCCACTCAACACCCACCTGCTCCTTAGCAGCTTCCTCTGAATCCCCAGCTCTTCCCTCTTCAAGCCTAGAATCAGGGCTGGGGATCATTCTTGTTCTTTAATCCATCAAAAAAGCCCCGAGTTGGACGTGGTGGCACACACCTATGATCCCAGCCCTTGGGAGGCTAAGGCAGGAGGATTGCTGCAAGTTCCAGACCAGCCTGAACTGCAGAGTGAAATACTGTCACAAATAGACAAAAAAAAAAAAAAAAAAAAGAAAAAGAAAAAGTTCCAACTATGGCACAGTGGTGAAATAATACTTGAACTCCACTGAGCCCTTCACTTGGTTTATTTCCTCCACATTGAATCAGATCATTCCATCCAAGTCTCAGAGGCCTCTCTAGAGAATAAGAATCCCAGAGCTGTCACACAATCTGCTCTTTACATCTGCAAAATACTAAAATTCCTCACTAGAGTAAATAGCCTTAGGTTAATTCCCTTCCTTGCCTTAGGGTTGGTTTTTAAATTTTCTTTTTAACCACTTGTTTGTTTAAAATGATTCACACCCTAGAATTTACTACCTGAGACCCTTCCCCAGCTGCCTGCCTTCTTTGGAAGAAACTGGATCACTGGTGCTGGACACCAGTGTCCACAGCCAAGAACCTACAGCCCACAGCTCAGAGCCCAGAGCCCAGAGCCTGCTCATTGCTTTGCGGCTATCCTCCCGCCTCAGCCTCTCAAGTTCTGGGATTACAGGCATGCCCTACCACGCCTGGCTCTCCCTAGTTGGAAGTGTGCACTGGACCCCAGGGACCCGGTGTCCTGCCCCCATTTCTCCTGCCTCCCCCCACCCCTCTGGCCACCCTGGCCTCCTGAGAAGTTATTCCTGACCCCGCTTGCTTCTGGTCTGCACTGCCCCCTCTGCCAGGAATGCTGTTTCCCTAGGGCCCGCACGCAGCTCCTGCCTCTCTCCTGCTTCACTGAATACTGTAAAGCAGCTGTGAATACCTTTCCTGCTCAGCTCCTTCCTAGCACTTCACCTTCCAGGCTGGGAGGCGGCTCTCTTACTCACTGTTTATCTCCCTCCTAGAGCGGAAGCCCCACGAGGGCAGGGAGGCAGGAGTACATTCTGTTCTGAGCCGAAGGTGGGGCTGGCACCCCAGATGTCATCTCTTTGTAGTCAGGAGTGGGAGTCTGTCTCCCTGGGCCTCCCTGAGTCCCTGGTTTCTAGAGCTGGGTTCTGGCCCATCTCTGAGGACCCCCTAGTTCCTTCTTTGCCCCCCAGGGATCCCCCAGCATCTCCCTGGCTGCTTCTATGGGCCCTGCTCCTCAGCCTGGCACCCTGGCCGGGCCAATCCTTGGCTCTCGGGGTCTTTGCTGCAGCACCCATGGGTTGGAGTCAGTGTCAGTCACCCTGCTCTGGAGTTTGGGGGGCTCTGTGGTGAGAACAGGCCCAGATGCGCTGGGACCAAGGGCAGCGGCTGGGCTGGCAGCCTTTCCTGTGGCTCTGACTCTGACTTAGCCTGACCCATGGCCTAGCCCAGCCTAGTTACCCGTGACCCCAGCCTGACCCCTGACCCTGATCCCAGCCTTAGTCCCAGGTGACCTCTGCTCCTGGTTGACTCTGATCGCCGAGCCCCGCCCGCCCTGCCTAGCACAGAGGTGACATATGTGGCTACTGCTGTCATTGCTCTGTCTAGATAGGAGCCTGCCCCTGGCAGGAGGTCTCAAGGCCTGGGATGCCTCCTCTCCTACCCTTCCCCTGCTCGGCCTCCTCTCTGGCTCCCATTGGAGTGGCTCTTCCTGTCTGGTCAGGGCCTCCAGGCCAGGTGCCAGGGCAGGGAGGAACCCGCCAGCCCAGCCTGGCCTCTGTTTGCACAGGTCTGGGTAAAAATAGCTGCAGCCACGCAACTTGTCCTGCTTCCTCCTCGGCCTGGCTCTGCCCTGGCCATCACTCGCCAGCTGTCCCCGCCCTGGCCTCTTCTGGTCTAGAACATAACAAGGCCCAGGGACGGGGCAGGAGCCCTCGCAGGGCCTGCAGAGCCATCCCTACCGGCACCTAGAGTGGGGATGTGGAGCCTTCCAGTGCGAGCAGATAAACTCCCACTGCTTCTCTCCCAGCCTGTGGTTCCATGTCACACGATGATGGGACTGATGCAGGTGACATCTGGGCAGCGAGCCAGCGCGTCCTGGGGCTCAGCATAGTGGGTGGGGCCTCCACAGCCGCTTAGGCCTCTCGGGGTGCAGAAAGCAAACCCTTCCTTCTTTTGGTCTCCATCACACAGGGCCGAGGCTACATCCTCACCAAGCAGCCTTTAAGCCTCCTCCAACCCTATGTGTGTGCTCCTGACCGAGTTCACATGGGAATGAGCCCTCCAAATCAAAAAGGAGACGGAGGCCCTCCCTGCTGTGGCACTGGGGGGACACCCTGCTCACATGCAGATGAGCTTGGTGGTTTGCTGGCCACCTGTGGCCTCCCATGAGTTTTGGGCCAGCCCCCTAGTCTGGTCTTTCATGGTCACACAGCCTTCCCTCTACATGTGGGTCTGTCTCCAAACGTCACCCGTCTGCCAAGACCCCAGTCATCCTGGAGAAGGGCCCCCTCAGCAGCCTCTTTTTACCTCTGTCAAGATCTGTATCCTAATTGCATCACTTTCTGAGGCTCTGGAGGCTGGGAATTCAACCTGCGAAGTTTGAACTCACCCCATAATTGTCATCTGATGTAATGGTCACCCCAGAACTCATCCTTTGTGGATGATTTCTCCGGTGGGGCAGCAGTTTGGAGGCGATGGCCAGGAAATGCTGGCCACAGGGTGAGTGGGCATTTTCCCTGTGAGGGTGTGACGGGGTGGGGCTCTGTTTCCAGGAGATGCACTATGTGGCTGTTGGCTGGAGGCCTTGGTCCCCTCTCTGGGCCCCCACATGGTGGCCACAGCAGTTGGCCTGGAGACCACAGTAGCCAGCACGCCTCTTGTGACTGGCGTTAGGAATGGTGTGTGGCCTTTCTGCCCTGTCCTCTCGCAGAGACCATTTCTATCGGAGCTGGGAGGTGGCTCCCAGGGTGATCCTGGGAGGGAGGGTTTGGTCCTCACCCTGGCATGGGCTGCTGGCTGGGACTGCTGCTCTCCAGCCAATGGGGAGCCTGGAACTTGTGCAGTTGCCTCTTTTCAGATTCCACTCCCCAAGACTCAGTCCCAGGGCCACACAGGGCTGGAGGAGGAGCAGGAGAGCAGTGTGGTAGAGACAGCTTTGGGGTGAGCGCAGAGCTCAGCAAGATGTAGAAACCTCTCATTGTGGTCCGGAAGCACAGCCATGCAGGCCCCTGTCCTTCCCCCAGGTGACTGTGGCTTCTGAAGCAGCCCTGACAGGCAGAGGGAGGACACCATGCATCCAGGTAGACTCTGAGCTCTCACACGGAGCTGTTCCCAAGCTGTGCTGTCACCGGAGCTGGGTCCCCAGAGCTGCCCTGCCTGGGGAGAAGCAGAGGTCAGTGGGAACCGCTAGGCAAATCTGACCCAGAGTTTACCGATTTGCCCGCTTTTTACCTGCACAAGGGCCCAGGCTGTGGCCCAGAGCAGGAGCCCTCCACTGTGTGGCTGGGAGCTGGCTTCTAACCCATCTTGCCAGCCTGGAGTGACAGACAGCAATGCAATTGCTTTCCAGGGAAACCCTGGGATTTGGGCTCTGTCATCTGGGGCCTCCAGCTGGGAAGCTGAGGGCTGCCCTGTGGATTTTTGGCCACCCCTGAAGCTCCCGTCCAGGGGCCACACATGGGTGCCTACCCAGCTCTGGCCTTCTGCCTGACCCTGCCGTGGGATCTGAGGGAGGATTCTGTGTCTACAGAAGGAAAGGAAATGCCCCACTTTGCTGGGAGCCCACTCTTGCTGTGTCATTTGCCAGGCATGGGACAGGTTCTCAAGTTGAAGCCATAAATACAACTTTAAGAAAAAGGGGAAAGGGGCCAGGGATATACCTCAGTGGCACAAGCGTCTGCCTGGAAAATATAAGGTCCTGAGTTCAATTCCCATTTTCTGGGCTACTTACCCAGCCCTTGCCCCAGAGCTCTGGTTTCTAAGGCCATCACTGGGCCCTTCCTGAGTGGTGGCTGCCCACCCTCCTGCTGGGTCCGCTCTAGGGCAGCGGTGGGGTCTTTCCACAGCTAGGAGCCTCCCAAAGCTCAGAGACCCATACTAGGGTAATATTTTTATGCATATGTGTATGGGTGCACACATGTATTCACACAAGCACGCATATTTATATGAATGCAGTGTACCCCAGTTCACAAATGCTTTTGTTCATAAGTAATTTGGTTCACAAAAAAAGTGTTTGGCAAAATTATTATTTTTTTTGCAAACTCTGCATTGGGTGACAAACATGACTGTGGGCATTTTTCCTGCACAAACACAAATGTAGCCATTGTCTCCAAAACTGTAGAACAAAATCAGCTTGTGAACCAAGGTGCCAGTGTACCTGCATACATGTGTGATGCATGTTTGTATCTTGTGCTGCTAGGGACTGAACCTAGGGCCTCACAAATCCTAGAAAGGTATTTTACCCACTGAGCTGCACTTCCTGCCCAGGATAATATTTTAAATGCATAAAAGTCCCCACAAAGGAAGATAAAAATAATCAATTAAGACATGGCTATCAAAATATTAAAAATGAATCTGAGCCATAGTGATACATGTGTTTCTCTCTCACGTTTCAGATAAAAAGACCTGACAGCAGGCTGAGGAACTGTCGATGGGGACACAGTGGTCCTTCCTTATCTGGGTGACATTTCCTGTGGTTTTGGTTGCCTGCGTCACCTGGTGTCCTGAGGGCACAAGGACTGTCCTGATTTATCACCAGGCAGTAGCAGCTTGGTGCCTTGTTGGACACCCAGGTGGTCACTTCACTTCCTTCTGTTGTGTAGGCATAGAATCCTCGCTCAGTTCCCAAGATGAAGGAGATGAGTGCCGTCCAGTTACACTGGGGTATAATTAGACTCTGTGTGTGTGTGTGTGTGTGTGTGTGTGTGTGTGAGAGAGAGAGAGAGAGAGAGAGAGAGAGAGAGACAGAGACAGAGAGAGACAGAGAAACCACATACCTTTTATTACAGTGCATCATTATAATTGTTCTATTTTGTTAGTTATTTTTTATCTTACTGTGCCCAATTTATAAATTAAACTCTATGCTATATATGGGAAAAAACCAGCATACAAGTTGTGATTACAAAATCTGCTGTCAAAGGCCATTTCTGAACCTTAGTAATGGAGTGTGGCAAGTTTCAGTCTGTTCAGTGCACTCAGCGGGTCTCAAGCTACAGGTGAGAGGAGGTGTGCTTTAGAGTGTGCCGTAAATCACAGGTCACAAACAACTGAGCAGTGTGAAATTCTGTCCATTGCATTGGTGTTGTGGATCCTGCACTTTACACTCTGGCATTTATGATATAACAGGTAGGAAATGAAGTCTGGGCCCCTGGCTGTGATCCTGAGACCGAGGCTCAGAGGTCCCAGTGGAAATCACCCAGCTCTCCTTGTGCAAAAGGGCATCAGTCCAGACCCAGCAGTGTGGCGATGGTGCTTTTGACCCTGACGGAGCTGTGTGAGAGTGGAGTTTGCACCCTGAGCATAGCAGTGAGCACTGGGTGCTCCGAGGGCTTTTGAGAGCATCCGAGGAACAATGTGCACAGGAAACAGCTAAGCCTTGAGCCAGCGCTTTCCCCTGCCATCACCACTCTGCTCTGGGTCACACGTCGACTCTGGTACAGCAATTCCTGTCCAATAAAAACATGGCTCCATGTCCCATGTGCCTTAGTGACCAGCTCTGGCACTGTGCGACTTCTGCCTCTTCCCCAAAATCAACATGACTGTGGAAGGTCAATGTTTTGAATCAGTTTGGGACACAGAAGCAGCCAGGACAGCACAACTAAAGACACTCAGGAAAGAAGACTCCAGAGCTGCTGCAGAAAGTGGCAAGGTGATGGGATGAGTTCAAAGAGGGGGGAAGATTCTCAGTGGATCCATGGCAATGTGCCTTATACTACAGTAAATTTTCAAAGGTAAGTATTAAAAAAAGTAAATATTAGCTATAGTTTTCAACCACACCTCCTACATAGTAGGGTCCAGTCCTAACCAGTTTCAGCACATGCTAGGAATGAGATGTGTCCTGGCTGGCAAGCAGGACCCCTGGTGTATTGACAGTTAATGTCATCTTGGGGCATATTCACCAATGGCAATGTGATAGGAAAATATCATGATTTCTACTGCTGACAGGTGATATAGCTATACTTCATTGTCTACTTTCATAGTGGAAGAAAATGCTAAATTCAGTTTAAATGGAATAAAGTAGCCATTTCCCTGCTTAAATATATGAACTTCCCCACTCCTTTTTTATTCTGGTACTGGGAATGGAACCTAGGGTCTTTATACTGAGTTATAACCCCGTCCCCTTTTTAAAATTTTGAGATAGGGTCTTGCTAAGTTGCTCAGTGGCCTAGCTTGGGCACTTGTGATCCTCCTGCCTCAGCCTCCCTGAGTGCTCAGATTACAAGCATGCACCACCATCTTGTATTTTGTGAAGGTTAGGAGACCCAAAGCTAAGTTCCTCCCATCTAGGGGGTGCTTGATGGACACCAGTTGCCTTCTCAAGCCTCATACCCCTGGTGGGAGATTCTCTCCCAGCCTGGGCTGGTTGAGGCTGTGCCAGCTAGGTTGGAAGACCTGCAGCAAGGTCAGTAGGGACAGGGTTCTGTCTCCAGGCCCTGGGAACACCAGCCTCAGGATGCAACCACCAGGCTCCAAGGTGAGGGGTGCTTGTTAGTCAGCTCTTCATTACTGTAACAAAATACCCAAGACAAACAGCATGAGGAAGGAAAGACTTGTTTTGGGCCGTGGCTTCAGGGATTCTCCGTGGCCAGTGGACTCACTTCTGGCCTGGTGAGGTAGACTCTTCAGGGCAGTGCGTGTGGTGGAACACGCGGAGGAGGAGGGCACCTCTCAGCCAAGCGCTCCCTGGGGTCCTGTCCTGGAGCTGACCAGGGCTTCTTTCTTTCCCATGGCGACTGCAGTGTCCTGTCTCTGGGTGGCTGTGAGGAGGAAGAGAGGACAGAGTGCTGCTCAGAGCTGCTACGGGCCTTCAGCCCACCTGTGTGAGCGCATAGCCTCCACAGCTCAAGCTCTCCCTGGTTCTGCGCCCTGGTCAGCTGCAGATACAAGAAACAAGACTCCTGGGATTTCAAGATCTGTCACCTTCTGGGGTGGGGCCGTCACCCTGGGCTAACACAGGTCCAGGCACAGGGGGCCTCTGTGGAAATCCAGTTGGGCTTCTCTGCTGCTTCTTCACAAAGCCACCTGCAGCCTCTGTCCTTGTCTGTGGTTGGGACACCTGGGGGATGGGCACGGTCCCTTCTGCAGGGGCCCCCACACTCTTTTCCCAGATTGTTTCACCTCCCAGCCACTTGGGCCTGAGTCCCTGACCTCTTCCTGCTGTCCATGCTTCCTCCATGGTCCTGGCATGTCCTTGGAGATGTCTGGTTTTCCCACCTCCCATCAGAGCCCTCTGGAAACAGACCTTGGGTGCCTTGCTTGGGAAGTGGTCCTGGAGAGCCCCAGCAGGAGTGCAGATGGAGAAGGGACAGCACTGTGGGTCACACAGCTTGCATGGAGTGCACAGGGCACTGGGCAGCACACAGCTTGGTGTCTTATCTGCTGTAGATGGCAGGGGCAGGGAGAGGTGTCCATCTCTGTCATATACTGCAAGTGCAAGGCTGACCCAGGGAAGAAACTGCCTAGCAAGTCCAGCCCACTGCAGGCACAGTCCCTGCATGTCCTGTGGCCAGGGCACAATTTCCCGTCCCATGACCAGAAGTGCAAGTGGGTTTTGCTGGGTGCAGTGAGTGCAATGGGATATGCAGGGCACTGTCTCCTCCACCCCTTTCTCTGGGCAAAGAATCCAGGTGTGCAGGCGCTAGAGGCAGGGATGAGACAGCTGCCCATCAGTCTGCTATATCCTGGGCTCAGTCTTTGGCAGGGCTGTGGTCCCTTCCAGCCTGTGTCCTGGGGTCCCTGAATGTATCTGTATGTTGGGCAGGGAGAGTGCAAAGGTGACTAAGCCCTCCCAGCAGGTGGCTCTGGAAGGAAGACAGAAAACAGAGGGCCTTGTCATGGGAGGGGTCAGGAAGACATCATCTCTGTTGGGATTGGGGGTGACATGGAGACACTGGTCTGGGAGGCTGATGGGGTGTGCAGGGTGGTGGGGGACAGTGGGCATGTCCTATGGGCAGGTGGTACAGAGAGGAAGTGGCTGAGAGTCCAGGATGGGACAGAAGGAAGGAGCAGCTGGGGCTGGGAGCAGATGCCGGCAGCAGGCACGGAGCCCTAGGCATTTCCTCTTGCAGGCCTGGGAGAGCCGGTCCAGCCATGTCCTGGCTTCCCCACTCATCTGAATGGCTGGTTGCCAGGCTCTGCTCCCCCACAGGGGCTCAGTGCCCTGTGTCTCCAAGATTTATAAACTGCTGGGTTAAAAACAAATTGCAGTGTTGGCCTGAAGCTGGGCTCATCCCCAAGGATGCCTGGTTTTGTTCAGTTTCTGCAGGAGGGCTGTGGGAGCCACAGAGGGATGGGCAGCCTGAGCCGAGGCATGTGAGCCCTGAGCTTGTGGTGACTTTGGCCGTGTCACCTGGCCTCTGCGTGCCTTTGAGTGCACATAGGGGAGGATAGAGAGCATTTGGGGGCATCAGTGGGGGTTGGTGGGTGGAGGTTCAGCCTCCCCGGCCCTGCCGTCCACTCAGGGGAGGAGGAACAGGCACAGGGCTCAGAGCAGAAGTGGAGTCACAGCACGACTCAGAGCTGGGGCTTGCACCAACCCAGACCTGCCCCATGGTCCTCCTGGACCTGCACCCAACCCCACCAACCCCAGCCTGGGCCTGAGTCGCTGCTGGCTCTCCCACCCTCAAAGCTCCACAACCCCCAGCTGGTTTTGCTATCTAGTTGGAGAGGACTTCCTGAAGCTGAGGACAGTGCCACTGTCCTGTGCTCTCCCCCAAGGCTCCCCATGCTGGAGATATGGCTCTCTGGACTTGTGTCTACACTGTCAAAGGGCCTAGTGGAGCTCTGTTTAGCCTCTGTAGCCTAAACTTAGGCTTCTCAGTTTGAACTCCAGTTTGTGTGACCTGAACCGCTCCTCACTCAGTTTTCTTACCTGCAAATGGGGACAATCAGTCTCCAAATCCCCATATTCATGAGAACTAAATGAGCTGGTACCTGAAAGCCCTCAGCACAGCACTTTGTCCAGGAGCAAATGCACACTTCCATGAGTTCTTGGTAAAAGGTGGCCTTGTCACCTGCTGCCGCACCTGCCAACACCTCCAGGGACCGAATTTCTGTCAAAAGTTCCCATCGTGACCTTCGACACCTTGTCCACTGCTTTGTGACAGATGGCCCCAAAGTCAGCAGCTTGCAATGGCCACTGTTCTCGAGGACCAAGAGGGAGCATGTGCCATCCATGTCCACCTCAAGGCCTCCTGAACCATGGGACTGAGGGCCACGTCTCTTCACTGGAGTTGCTGCAGGCGAGAACTGGGCTCTGAGGTCCCGGCCACAGGAGGGCCTGGATGCTGGCTTCCTCTACACTTACCATTTGCACTTACCCAGTGAGCTGGGCACTGTGGCTGTGTGCAGTGCCCTGTGCACTCACACACACAGCCATATGGACCTCGCTGCCCCGTCCCATTGATGACAATGCATTTGCCCACTCTGGAGGGGAAGGGACATGCAAGTGCCAACAACAGCAAGCCAGGACTGCAAGGCCACCATGCACCACTGGCCTTGTCTCCCCACGTGTCCTCCTTCTGTTCTACAGGCTTCTCTACCTCACAGTCCATCCTGCTCTCTCCTGCTATGTTTCCAGAGCACCTGCTCCATGCAGCCCTGGTGGGGATTTTGGGCACCGACACGGACAGCACAGTCTAGCCCTTTGCATTTTCTCTGCTGAGAAGCTCCTCTTGGAACCCTAATTCCCAGCTCGTCTGTCCATGGGCTTGTTCCAGAGTCCTTGTGACATTATTTTTGTGAACCAACAGTCTCAGTAGGGTGGGATTTCCTGGGATTTGCACTATCTGGCTGAGTTTGGGTCAAACTTGGGCCTTGGTCTCAGTCCAGGCATGAGAACAGAGTGGTCAGCACTACTAGAAATGGCAGGGAGTCAGTAACAGATCAATTGGCTTTCAGAAACTAGTATGGGTCTATTTAGAAGCTGCAGTGAGCCCCAAGTTACCAAGAGCCTGGGTTCTCCCAGAGTAAAGCAGTTGCCATGGGGGGCAGCATCAGCAGTGGGAGAGCTGATTTTTGATGGGCAGCAAAGCCACTGATTATCTGAGAGAAGTGTAGGGATGGCTTTGGGGTTAGGAAGAGGAGTGCACAGTTCTTGCTGGGCAAAGCCTGCTCTGCTACTGTGTCCCTTCGTGGTGAAACTGCAGGATTGGCTGAGCCGGTGTCTCCTGTAGCAGGAGAAGCAGCCCTGCAGAGGCAGAGGGATGATCTACAGGCCCAGAGCTGGACCAGGCAAGGGTTCAGGAAAGCTCAGCTCTGGGATCTGCTAGGTACATGCACATAGATATTATACTGAGGGGCAACTGAGTCTGGGAGAGGAGAAGGTGCTGGAAAAGCTTACACGGGGAGTTGGGGCCCTGTTCTCTCAGCCAGTGTCTCCTGTGCTGTGAGGCCCCATCCCAGATGTCCCCTGTGCAGACTGTGCTCTGCTCAGTTCTTGGGTGTGACAGGCCGAGGAGAGACCTGGGCCAGGGGGAGGAATGGTGTGGGGCCCTCTGAAACTGCAGTACCACCTGGGGAGGTGTGCCACATGGCAACTGATGCCTTGGGGAGGGCTATGGGCTGCAGCCTCGATTCTCCCATTGGATAGTGGGCGCCATGTCCCATCCCCAAGGACAGGTGTCCTGACCTTGCCCACCTCACAAGCACACCATGAGGAATTTGCATAACGGCTGCTCTTGGCACCTGAGGAACTAGCTGGAAGTAGGAGTGATCTAGGTGTGTCCCCAAGTGCAGCCTCCTAGGGCCTGGTTCCTGGGTCCTGACACGCCTCACTACTAGGGAGGAGTCTACAGGGCCTTTGTGTCTTAGTGGGCCAGGGGAGGCTGTCTGTGGAGGGGTGGCTGCTTCTCCTGCCTGTGACCAGTTCCCAGAGGAAACAGCCAAACTGGATTGTCCAGGAAGAGGGCTGGGTGGTGGCTGTGGACCAGAGAGAGCAGTGTTGAATTCCTGGGCGCTGAGAAAAAGAGGGTGGAAGTTTTCTACAGATGTGGGCACCTGACCTTAAGGCAGTGGCTGGGGTGGTCTCAGTGGTGTCTGGAGGTGAATGTCACCACCTCATGTTCTTCCTGAACCTGGGGGGCTTGGTGATCCCAGGGGTTCAATGGTTCCAAGGCAGGACCTTGACTACCAACTGTTCAAGGATGATGTTAGTCACTTTGCTTGTCACTGGGACAATAGGACAAAATATTTACCACCCACAGTTTAAAGGAGGCGAGGCTGAGGTTCATTTGGCTCATGTTTTAGGAGTTTCAGTCCTTGCGTGGTCAGCAGCGTGGTGGAAGGGCCTGGGCGGAGGAGCACTGCTCACCGCACAGCAGACAGGAAGCAGAGAGGAAAGGGAGGAACCAGGGAGGGAGATGCACCACCTACCAAGCCATCCCACAGCATCTGCCTCTTCCGACCAAACTCCACTTCCTAACACCAAGCCAGCTGCAGTCCTCACACTGGAACTACCTTCCACAGGTCCCACCTCTGAGCCCAGGAGGCAGTGTGTCTGTGTGGGGATAATACGTACAAACCATAATAATGCGTTGCCCACTCAGATCCCTTCCACCGGGTGGACCACATTCCCATTTGCTGCAAATGTGCTAACAGAACTCTGCTCCTGCCTGCTCCAGAGAGCTGGCCACACCCATGGGAGCCATAACCCTTGGAGGTTCCACTGCCCATCTTGGGGCAGCTCAGAGCTGGAGTCCAGCTGATGCAAGAAAGTCTGGCTCCTTGCCTTAACGTAGGCTTGGCCTGCAGCTGAGTCTTGCTGGGTTTCCTCTGCTGCAGCCTGTCCCTCCTCTCTCTTCCTGGGTCTCCCCTTTGCTTGGGTAAGGAACCTAACCCAACACACTGACCCATGTAAAGCTTCTCACTCATCTGGAGGGAGGTGGAGTCAGAACAACAGTTTGAATTTTAAAAGATGAAATAATATGAAATCACTACCACTCAGTATACCCCTAAGCAATTTATGGCTTTATTGCGTTATGGGAGGAATGATATATGGGGCTTCCTGAGCCTGGGATAGTCTGTTTAATTGTGGAGTAGTGAATTTTTCTTGGGTAGGGTTTGAGATCCTCACTGAGGTGTATCCATTGTTGAAGAACACTTTGTCTTGGGCACGGAGTCATGTGTGCAGCTGCAGGGGGCTGGGAAGTCGGTGCTTTTCCCTGTAGCTCTCCCTGGGGCCAGGGCTGGGGCTGCATGGACCGGGCCATGGTAGTCACAGAGTCTCTCCTCCAAGCAGGGCAATGGACCCCAAGGCAGAGTTCCTGCTCCAGCATGGGGCTCTCCGGAAGGCTGGGTTGAGTCCTGACTCTGTGGGGTACTGACGGGGACATTGGCTCAGCCTCCGCCCTTTCTGGATTTCTGTGTCCTCACCTATGAAGAAAAGCATGTAGTGGAAAGAAGAGAGAGGAGGGCTGGGGATATAGCTCAGTGGAATAAACGCCTGCCTAGCAAGTGCAGGGTCCTGAGTTCGATCCCCAGTACCGCAAAAAAAAAAAAAAAAAAAAAAAAAAAAGGAAAGAAGAGAGAGGGAGGAGAGGAGGAAGACAGAAGGAGGGGGCAAAATCTCCCAGAAGATTCCAAATTCTGCCAGCTAACTTTCGCTTGGGTCCTTGACACACTGACCGTGTGGGGTGGGAGGGTGTGCCCTTGCTTGCTAAGGAGGTCTGTCTGGTTTGGGGCTCAAGACTGTGATTTGGAGCATGCAGGGGAAGGGATGGTGGCCGGAGGGCGACTGAGACAGGCTTGAAGGCTGCTTTAGAGCGATTCCTACTGTTAATCAGCTTTCTGCCATTACAATAAAATACCTGAGATTATGAGCTTACAGAAAGAAAAGGTTTGTTTTGATTCTCAGTCTTGGAGGTTCTTGTTCAGGGTGGGGGAGAACCATTGCTTTGGGCTCTGGTGGGCATGCTGGATGACAATGATGGGAATGCTTGACAGAATAAACTGCTCCCCTCGTGCTCAGGAAGCAAAAGAGGGCAGAACAGGAAGAGCTGCGATCCCACAGCCCCCTTCCAGGACATACCCCTGGTGACCCAAGGCCTCTTGCTGGGCTCCCTCCTCAGGATCCACAGCACCACCCAACGGCACCACCTGGTGTTTGGGGAATGTTCAAAATTCAAATGGCAGCACTTGAATTTTCAAGGCTGTGGGCGAAAGTGTCCAAACTAGGATTCATTAAAAGGCTGACAGAAAATTCTTTAAATTATGGCCTATTGTAAAGTACTAGTGTTGTAGTTTATATCTAGCTGTCCTCCCCCAAATCTCTTGTGCTCACAGGTGAGGCTTTTAGGGGGTGACTGGATCATGGGTTGTGACACTTATCATTGGATCAGTCCACTGATGATTTTATAGCTAACCATGATGTTGAGAGGTAAAACCTGGTGAGAGGAGGTGGGTCACTGTGGGCATAGCCTGGCCATGCCATGGACTGTTTCTTTCCTGCCAGACCCTCTGCCGTGTCTGCCTGCCTTAGAGCCAGCTGACTATGGACTGAAACCTCTACAAATGGTGAGGCAAAATACACCTCTCCTCCTTAGAGTTGTGGGTATTGGGTATTGTGTCTCAGCGACAAGAAAATAACTAAAACAGCGAGTAAACTGATTATATCTTATCAGTGGGCCTATGAAACATTCTCATTGAATAATTAGTTCCAAATATAAAATTCTTTCTAAAATAACAAAAAAGTATGTACATACCCATGTACATTAAAACAAAGACTTCTGTCTATGGATTATATGGACATGAAAAAGAGCCTAAGCAGAGACACCTGGGAATGCTACCCCCTTTGCAATAGCTGTAATGAGTGCCCAGGTGAAAGACATCCTTTTCCTGATGGCAGCTGCTTCAGAAAGGCAGCTGTTTCTTCAGCCCACTGTGATAGAGGAAATAGATCTCACTACTGGAGATTCTGGGGCTACCAACATTCAGCCTATGGAGTGTGGAGCTCTGTGAGAAAAAAGCTTCCTGGCACCAATGGATGACCATGCAAAGCAGTGGAGGTGCTATCATCCCACACTGGAAAGTTGGTACCAAGGTTCATCCTGTTGGAGTTGACATTTTGACAGACAAAAACAATGAAGGTATTTGCCTTCTACTGGTAAGGTGTATATTACACACCTCAAAAGAAATAATTATCAAACAACACCGATAGAAAACTCCACAAGTCATAAAGGGGAAAAGGATACCTTTACAGTGGAAAAATCTGGCAGATACTACCTTAGCCAAGAGATCAAAGCCAACATCACTAGTACTGGGACAAAGTGACATCATTTGTCTCCTGATCTGATACCTGGGGACATATCGTGTATTCAGTGTTCCTTCCAATAAATACAGTTCCTGTGCCATGAGGAAACCATCAGAACCAAAGTGAGGACCCATCTGGCAAACAGTGCACCCGTGCCCTTCACAAACATCAGTAATGTGAGAACAAAGGCAAGGACTGCTCCAAACTAAACAGACATGGCAGCCCAATAAACGCAAGGCTTTGTACAGACTTACATCCTACAGCTGGGAAAAATTTCCTCTAAAGGACAGCGTGGGGTGATTTTGTAGACGAAGGTGAACACAAGCAGCATTTGCTGGGAGGAACAGTGTTAGAGCACCGGGGTTTGGTGCTTGACACTTCTCTCTAGGCACTCACTTCTGTGTGGGTAACTGGAGGTGGACGTGAGCAAAGGTACTCAGTACATTTTCTTTCAGTTCTATCGACTTGTGACACAGACAAAATAAGATGAATCAAAGTGTATTCAAAGAAACAGCATTGTTGAGGGAAACAAGCTTAGTTGGAGGCATTCTAAACACAGACTGCTTTTATTGTTTCTTAGAAATAAAGATATGAACATAAGCTTTATATGAGCAAGACAAGCTAAGAAACGTTCTTATGTGGGATGTGTATGTCTAGGATTGCTGCATTTCTGGTGGGTTGTCTTCTAAAATCACTGTGTAATGTCCCTCTTTGTCTTTAGTCACTTTTTAGTGCCTTGCAGTTTACCTTATATTATTATAGACACTTTTCTTTTTCTTTTTATTATTCACCAGATTGTATATCTTCCCCATTATAGTTTCATTCTATCTTTGTTTTTGTATATGAAGAGAATTTCTTGTAGACAGCATACTGTTGTATATTCTTCTAAGTCTACTCTGCCAATATCTGTCTTTTTACCGGTATATTTATATTTATTGGTGACCTGCCATTTTATTATACGTTAGTATATTTTCTCTTTGTTCCCTTCATTATTCTTCAACTTCTCTCTTACTACCTTCTCATGGGTTATTTGAACATTTTAAAGGATTCTATCTTGATTTATTAGTAAGTTTTAAATATATTAATTTGTATAGTTTTTAAGTGACTATTTTAAGTGTAATTTTTCAGTAGTTGAAAAATCTTGTGGGTCCCAAGTTCAAGGTCAGTCTGGGCAACTTCATGAGACTCTGCTTCAAATTTAAAAAAAAAATTAAAGGTTTGGGGACATAGCTTTGTGGTAAAGTGTTTGACTAGCATGTGTGAGACTCTGGTCTCAATTCCAAGTACCACAAAATAAACAAACAAAACAAAATACCTGTGGGATGACAATAAAGAATACAACATTCATATTACTAGATTTTCCGAGGAGAGGAGAGAGAATAGGACTGAAAGGTATTTGAATAATGACTAAAGTTCCCAACTTTAGCAAAAGACATAAACGTACAGATTCAACCAACTAGTATAAATCCAAGCCAAGATATTTCGCTATTAAACTTCAGAAAACTAAAGACTGAAAATAGTTTAGAAACTATGGAGACCATCAATTCAAATGACAGCAGATTTCTCACCCAAAACCATGGGTACAAGGAAGAAATGGCACAAGAAGGGCTGGGTTTACAAGCGTTTACACTGAACTCTGCACTGGCCCCATTGCTGTGAGAGAAGGACAAAAGAAGGTGGACAACTAATTTGCTTGTTTATGTATTTGCTTGGGGCTAGAGATTGAAACCAGGGCCCCGTGAGTGTTAAGCAGGTGTTCTACCACCAAGCTACGGTCCCAGCCCCACTCCTGGCATTTTGTTGCTACGGCTGGGTTGGAGGCTCACTCCCGGCTGGGTGCTGTTTGTGAGGCATCAGTGAGAATTGCCAGCTCTGCTCTCTCAGCTTTGTTCAGCCTCTTTTCAGCTGGGTGCTCAGCTCCCCACTGGGCTTCTCTGGCCCCAGGCACGGGAAGACAACAGAATGATAGATAAAATGGGGCTAGTACCCAGCTTGCAACGCCCTGCTGGGTTTCACTGATGTTAAGTGGGCTGAGGACTCAGCAACACTCTGGACCTGGCTGGCACCGGAAGAGGAAATGAAATCTGATGGTGACAAGTCTCTTTGCACACTGCCTCGTTAAATCTTGTGGCTGCAGTGTGATAGGGGAGACTGCTGCGTAGGGGAACTGCTGTACCACCTGCTTCCGCCAGGCAGGCAGTGGAATATGAGCTCCCTGTGTAGACTCAGTAATGTCACCTGGCAGGAGAACAGGGTGTGCACCTTCGACGGCTCCACAGAAGCTGCCAGGGGCAGATTGTGTGTTTTTCCACTGATATTTGGCTGGAGTAGGGTGAGTGTTGCCAAGGCTTTCTGTTTGTAAGGTGTCTTTTTCCTGCTCCTTAGGGTTTATATGTCTGTGCCTGATAATGGTTCTGGGCTGCAAGCTTATACAGGAACCTGCTCAGGCTATGTGGCAGGTGAGAAGGAAAATGAGGGAACTCCCCAGGGCATTGTTTCTCAAGTCCAGAGGCCCTCAGACAGTCATAGTCTCCTTTCTTTGCTGCATGGTGTTCAGGGTTTTCAGTTGGAAGAGGAGGACCAGGGAGAATATGACAACTCTATCTGGGTAGAACTGGGAAGTAGTGGAGCTATTTTGCCATGAAGCACTATGAGTGCAAACAAGGCCCACATGTCCTCTTCAAAAGCAGCTTCTTAAGCGCTGCTAAAATAATCTACAATGAATGCAAGCATCACTTGAGCAAAATCTGGGAAGGACAAGCTCTCAATTCTCCTGGCAAATCTTGGCAGTATCTGTAAAAACAAACTTGAACTCACACATTATTCTGAAAGGATCCCTTTTATTTTGAGTTAGAACAAAGATGAATCCATGTACTACTTGGGAAAACTAGATCCAAGCCCTGCAGTGTTCTCAAGAGTTCCTACTGGAGGTTAAAGCAGGGTGAAGTAAAGCCAAGGAATATTTGTACAAACAAGTCTCAATTAAGAGCAATCTAAGCTATTTTTGGTAGATGGATCCGGACCTTGGGCATCATCTTGGTCTTTATGGACCTCAAACCTGGATTCAGACATTTCCTTTGTTATAGACTTACATGATGGATTAGTGTTTGTAAATGTGGAGCTGGATCTTGGACCTAGATTTTTGAAGTGGACCTTGATTTGCACTTGGCTATGGGCTTTGGCCCTGTGTCTTAAACCTAGACATTAAATTTGGACTGAACATTGGACTCCAACCTTTAAACAAAGTTGCATCTCAGACATGGACATGTGTCTCAGATAGGGCCTGAACTTGGACATGGCTGTGGATGTGCCTGTTAGACTGGGACTTTTGATTTGAACATCAACCTTGGAACTACACTTTTGACCTTAGTCCTGGACTCTGGTAATTTTTATGGTTTAAATGTGAACTATACCCAAAAGACTCATCTGTTGAGGGCTCTATCCCTAAGGCACCAATGTTTATATAACTTAAAATGGTTCTCCTAGCCAGTTTTCTTCACTTTCTTTGTTGCCCAGGTAATAGTTCCTATTTCAGTTCTGGTTGCTTCTGTCTCCTAGTATTGGCTGGTCACTGTAATGCGTAGCTGGTCACATTGATGCATATTGTAAGAACCAGTCCCCATTGACAAGCCAGTCTGCTTCTGTACTTCTGCTTGCTTATTCTATATAAGCCTTACACCACCAGAGATTGGAGCTTGACATTTTGAGGAACAATTGATTCCTAGTCAATGTCCGTCTATGTAAATAAATCTGCCTCCAAATTGTGGGTGTCGTTTAGGTGTTTCTGCTTACCATTGCATCTGGTGTGTTGGCTGGGAAGACCAACTGTGCTGACCTCCTTGATTACCAGTTGTTGCGGCCCTCATGGATGGAGCAAGGACCTCTCCAGGTCCCAATGGGAAGGTGTGCCCTCGATATTTCTTGAGTCCGCTTGGAGGTCTGGAGGAGGATTCTTGGCTTCCCACTGAGTGGCTCACGTCTG